>JAFVLL020022887.1:0-2500 GCA_021397915.2 Tor tambroides | reverse complement strand
AAGGGTCAAGTTTTTGAAATTGAGATTTATACATCATCTGAAAGCAGAATAAATAAGCTCAGAATCGGATTCTGAACATGTTTTTTTTCCCGCACTAAACTTTGTTTTTCCAAAATTTGCCCAGATCTCAGATTTTTAATACTCGCATGACAAGTGCATACGTGAATGAAGTCAGTAGGCTATAATTGATTATGGTCTATTACTGAATCCGCATCGCGATGCATCGATGCTTCGATTAATTTCAACACCCCTATTATTTATGAAGACTTTTGTGGCCCACCACAGTTTCATAATGGACCGAAGATACAGTAGGTTGTGTTTTGCACCATTGCTTTGGCAAAGCAATCAAACTAAGGTTGCTTATCAAATTGCAAACTATTTAATTAAATAATTATAGTCTCTTGCACTGTTTGAAAGTGAAGTGCAGCATTGTGTTCAGGTGGTTAGCTCATAATCCAGTGTTTTCAGCGTCTCACAGCGACTCAGTTTGCAGTAAACACAGTGAACACAGTGTCTGCATGTGAGTTTAACACACATTTGGGAACACAATGTGCACCAGTTGCACTTTACTGTCAAACTTGCATAATTTCCAACATTTACAGTATGGACAGATTACAGCATTTAGCTGGATTTGTAATGAGGAGCGTTTGTAAACCTGTCGTCACAGAATCCAGTGTTTCACATTAATAAACATTAGTGGCTCCTACAGTTTCATGATGAACCAAAAATATATCTCTAAGGTTGTATTTTGTGCCATTAGTTTAAACATTAGGAATTGTGATATCGCTTATCGAATTGCAAATGATTTAAGTATGGATGGATTACAAGGTTTAGCAGCAGTGTAAGAAATAAATTTTTATAATGACAGAAAAAGTACTTTATGCATTAATTTTACTGTCATTTCCGTTCACTCTAAAAAAACAACAACAATGCAACGCAATCTAAACCAGGTCTAAACCTGACCTTTTGTTCACTTTCTCTTTAGGGACTGAAGATTTCTTCTGGGATGATCCACGTAAAGTAGGAATGAGGGTAATAGAGGATGGGACGGAGTATTTCCGTGGTCCGGGCGCAGGAACGCCTGTTTTCCTCACGCAGGCCAGAGCTCTGAGCAGAGACTTCATCAAGGGAGGAGACGCCATCTTCCTCCTCACTATGGAGGGTGAGAAACAGCGGATGACTGACTCCTCATTAACTGATGAGATGATGAAAATGCAAACTCCTTTACTTACTCACATTTGAATGAATGCATTTCTTCAGAGCAACACAAAAGCAGATGTTGAGCAGAAACCTACCTGCAAAGCTCCTGAAAAACTATGAGCAATTTAATTGAAAGAAAATCTATTTATGACATTATTTTTGACAGCATCCTCATTTTACAGCATTTTTACCCAAGTGCCTAAAACTTTGAACAGTACTGTAGCTTTGCAGGAGGTTTCTTGAAGCATCAGTTCTTCTGGATTGAGTCTGTCTCAGTTTGTTCTGTTTCTTCATGTCATTCCAGACAGACTGGATGATGATCAGATCAGATCTCAAAAATCTCACTGGATTATTACAATTAATGGCTAAATCAATGTTTGGAAATGTAAACTGATATTTCCTACTGACACACTACAGCAAAAGACAGAAATAACTGACTTAAAACCATTTTTATCTGCTGGAAATACTAGTGTTTTAATAATTTTTGGCCACCGCTGTACAGTCAAAGCAGACTGTCAAGAGCCAAAAAGTCTTTAATCTGGCGTTGCTGATGTTCTGTTTGTGTTCCTGTAGATATCTCTCATCTAGCTGTTTCACAGCCCTTGCCTTCCACAACCATGAATCCATCAAACTCAACTTCTTCTGGATCAGAAAATCCAGAAAACAGCACCTCAGCCACCACAACTCCTGCCTCCTCCTCCTCCTCCATCACCTCCTCCTCCTCCATCACCTCCTCCTCCATCACCTCCTCCTCCAGCGCTGCTCCTCCTGACCCCTGTGTGTCCATACGCTGTGAGCATGATGGAGTGTGTGTGCTGGACGACGCAGGACAGGCCGTTTGCAGGTTATACATCAGACACTAAATCTCAATCATTTGACTGGTTCATTTTTCACAAAGGGTTTTCCTAATGTTCTTAACTGAAGAGTGTAAGCCTTTAAATAAAACCAACCAACTCTGATATGAATCAACAAAAACATTTAAATGAAATCAGACAAAAAGACATACATATACTTAATTAGAAAAACTACTCAACCCATGAAGTGCTGCAATTGCAATAAGTAATAAAATAAAAATGTCATTGCTATTAGGGCTGCAAAACGATTAGTTCAAAATAAATATAGTTTGTTTACATACTATATGTGTGTGTACTGTGTATATTTATAATGTATATATACATACATACATACATACACACACACGTATATATTTTAAAAAGTATGTATTGTATGTATTTGTATGTAAACACTTGTATATAATTAATATATATAAATATAAATATTTTACATATAAATCTAACAT
>JAFVLL020022886.1:0-12500 GCA_021397915.2 Tor tambroides | reverse complement strand
CAAGAAAAATCAAGGACTCAAAAAGGAATTCGGTCAATGAGTAAACGCATAACACTCACACACTTAGAGTATGTGTGTATCCAAGTAGTTATCTGCCCCCTGCAATATCACTTATCATGGACAAAGTATTTCTTTTTTCTTTTTTTCCTCAACACTGTGTGGGCAAGTTTATCTCCATTCCTGTCCTCGGGTCAGGGGCTGTGCATGGAATGTGAAGCATTGTGGTCTTTTCGACTATATCAATCTGTCTCTTTCCCTCTCTCTATTTTTATAGGATTTTGAACACCTCAATCAAACCTTGCCGAAGGTTGCCTTTGTAGCACACTGGCACATTAAGTCGCAGTGAGTGTGTGCAGTGTCTGCTTTAAACCACAGATCACAATAAGAGAAGAGGAGTAAAAAAAAAAAAAAAATGCTGCTAGTCATCTCCACAAAACTCTGTGGTTAGACCTTCACATTCTTTGAAGGTCACCAGCTAGTATGTGGATGAAATAACCACACTGAAGCGTACTACGTAGAGCGATGCATGACTAGTTTGAGTTGGAGGTACTGTATAATTCAAATCAGCAAAACTGTTGAGGAACCACCAGTGATGGCACTCCTTGTAACAAAACATCAGGTCGATAAGCTTCCACACAAGAGAATAAAGTGTTTCTCGACACCATTTTGTCCCAAAGCAGATAAATCATCGCATCAGGGGTTCAGCAGATTGATTCGCAGAGTACACCGTTCAAAGTTCTGTGGCAATGCAAAACCATTAGATGTCCACACGTCCATGTGATCTATGAAAACACAGGCAAGCATCTATCACACGTGTGCAGCCTCAGCCCATTGTTATGCTTCAGCTACTTTACAGGTTCGCCTTTAATAAGTTTACTTTCTTACATGAAGAATGACCAAACAGTTTCACATAGCCCAAGTGATTATTCATCAGCGATATCTCCAAGATAGGGAATCAGAGGCTTATTGAATTAAGACGATGATGACTTTTGAGACATCTCGGCATGGTCCGGGCCAGCAAACTTGATATGTCTCCCGAACAGATGAAGTGAAAGTGGCACGGTCTGGATTTTAATATGATCTGCAAGAGTAACTCCAAGGCACAGAATCAGGCATTGAATATATAAATGAATTTCAACCAACCCCCTAGTATGCTCAAATAAATCTTAATTTAGCCCGTTCGGGTCGCGTATTTCTCTCTATTTCGCTTTCTTTCCACCTGTCTGATATACATCATATGCACAGCCGGAGATCAGGATATTAAATGCAAGAGTCATACAAGTCTCCCTCTCCCTGTCTAATTACATGCACCGTGGATTGCACGGCTGCAGGAAAGGTTGCCTTAAGCCATGACACCCCAGAGGTTACTCCTTTATTCTTTTGCTTTTTCCCCTTCTCTCCATTTCCTCCTAATTTCTTTCCTGCCCAACAGCTTTCTCGCCTTTATAACGACATATTAATGTCATTAAATTAATTAGCAGGTGGGCCGTTCTGAGATTTAAGGGATAATGAATTGCTTAAGTGGCTAGCCTTAATGTCTTAACTTTTTCTGCTCCCAGAGGGCTTTATGTGTAAACTTTCATTCTTTCCTGAGAAAGGACTTGCTTTTTTTTCTCACCTCTCCCAGGCAGAGCTTACATATGGCTGTGCGCTAAATGGACTAAAAGCCAAGAATGTCTGAAAAGTATAAATAAAAAATTATCTCACTCCTCTATCCTCAGATAAGAGAACACTGAGAAAACATCACAAGCTTTATGAGCCCAGTGGAGGTTTAAGCTAAAACTGTTCCAGATACAGGGACATAAGAAAACACTCCCTCCTCACACTATTTGTCTCTTTCTTTCTTTCTTTCTTTCTTTCTTTCTGGTTACACTTTATTTTGATAGTACTAACTATAAGTAACTTCGCAACTACATGTCAGCTATGTGTCAGCTAATTCTCTTAATTTGCAACTACATGTCTACTAACTCTCAGAGTAGACTGTTAGGGTAGGTTTAGGGTTAGTAGACTAAGTTGACATATACTTGCAAAGTTTCTCATAGTCGGTATGTTGTATGTTGTGGACCCATCAAAATAAAGTGTTAGAAGTTATTAAGCAGACAGTCTACTAATACTCTAATGACTGCTAGTTGACATGTAGTTGCAAAGTTACTTAGTCCCACTTCATATTAGGTGGCCTTAACTACTATGTACTTACATCAAAAAATAAGTACAGTCTACTTATTGTGTTCTTATTGTATTGCAAAACACTTCTTCTGTTATTGAGATGGGATATGGGTCAGGTTAGGGGCAGGTTTGGTGGTATGGGTAGATTTAAGGGTGGGTTAAGGTGTAAGGGATGGGTCAAAAGTGTAATTATAAATGTAATTACAGAAATTATTTCAGAAGTAATTACATGCAGGTGAGTTTTTAAATATGTGCAATGTAAAAACATGTATGTACACAATAAGTGCATTGTACCAAATGATTAATTTAAATGTAAGTACATAGTAGTTAAGGCCACAAAATATAAAGTGGGACCGAATGTCTAAAGTGGACTATCGAAATAAAGTGTTACCCTTTCTTTTTCTAAACATTGGATGTTTGCCTCTATTAGGGATTTGTGCTGTGAACTGATGTTTGCTGTAAAGGCGTAGAACTTTGCCTTTATAAGAACATTACATAGACAAGCTTCAAAGCAGGAATAAAGTTCAAATTCACCAGTTCAAAAATAAATGAGAAGCTAATATTCCTTCACATCAGCAAACAATGTTTGATAGTAATCCACAAATTTCAATGAATCCAATGAGTGTGTACTTTAAGTATTTACATACTTTAGTCTCTCATCATTTTTACCCCCATGGCATCACAGATCTATACGACTTTATTTCTTCAAGTAAAGATGAGTATAATGGAAGTCAATAGGTGTCAGAAAGCTGTAGCTCCAAAAAAAAAAAAAACCACACATACAGTCACTGTGGTAGTAATCCATAAGACTCCAGTGGATGAATCAATGTAGTGAAACAACAGGTGTGTTTAAGAATAACAAGTGTTATTACTGTGTGTGTGTGTGTGTGTGTGTGTGTGTGTGTGTACTTGTTTTTTCTATCCTGGTGGGGACTTAGACCTGAATACACACAGCCTCATGGGGACGTTCTTGTCACAATGGTGACAAAAGACTGTCATGTACTACATTCAAAAGTACGTCCAGATGACAGAGAAATTACATGAACACACACCCTGCGATGACACACGCACAAAGAAAAGGCTAATTCACCAACACCCTCGTCTTCCCTCTCACAATCTAACATCGCTATGCTCTATATTATTTCACACATAAAAGAAAGAATCCCTTCCTTGATTAGACTCATTTCCCAGGTTTACATGACCGGTCTGAATGGAAAGGCAGTGGAGGCTGCAATTCGCAATTTTCCAGTCCAGGAGTCCATCTACTGCACAATAATAATCCGTAGTCTGTTATGGGTAAATGAAGAACTCCAGAGTGGTATTAAGGAGACCTGGGGGGGGGGGGGGGGGGGTAATGGACGGTCACAGGAACACAGATCGAAGCTCGAAGACAGTTTTCTGCTGTTACAGAAGAGTAGCAATATGGGTATTAGACAAACCTCCTTGGAAAGTACTGGTAAATGACCAGAAAATTTACATATTGGCTTTAGGTAATTTCTTTTTTGAGTGGGTGAATATATTGCATGTTTAATGGTTGATTGGACTAAGATTAATGTGTAGTTCTTGCTTGTCGAAAATGTACACTTTTGCACACAGTATTTTTAAAAAGAGTATTTATTATGGAAATAACACTTTGAAATAATATACTTGCAAAAATAATGTTTTATGTATTATTACTTCTTGTCAACTTCTTTATAGAAAAACACAATACAACAATATTATTATAAACATTATTATAAAGTGTACATTTCAGAAGTGTACTTAAGTGTGTTAAGTAACCTAGTCATTAAACTGTACTCTCTAAGGTCAGTGGTATTTTATTTCATTAATATTATATACTATCTGCAAGTACTTTTTTTTTTTTTTTTTTTTAATAAACCAGGGGGTTAATATTTTTTTTATTAACCCTTCAACTAAAATTGCTTGAGGTCCAGTAATAAACCCTCCTCACCATCCAAGGTCCGGACAATTATATAGGCCTACCTAAAAACATGATTTTATGGTTTTTGCCAGGCCAGGGTATCTGCAGGCCGCTTAAGCTCATGTTTAAGAATTTTTAAGGCCTTTTTTAAGACCTGCACAAACAAAATTGTAAAACTGCAAAAAGCATGATTTAGAGTTCAGATACATTGGTTTTCACAAAAACAAAAAGGTTTATAAAATGATTAACTTCACACTCCAGCCTTTAAACTATTTTTTTTTAAGAAAATGGAGGCAAAAGTATCAATTATTATATTAATTTAAAACAATTATTATCAATCAGTTATTACAGGCAGGGGAGGGGGGCAGTCGTGGCCTAATGGATAGAGAGTCGGACTTGTAACCCGAAGATTGCGGGTTCGAGTCGCAGGTCCGGCAGGGATTGTTGGTGGGGTGAGTGAATGTCCAGCGCTCTCTCCACCCTCAATACCACGACTGAGGTGAGACCCTTGAGCAAGGCACCGAACACCCAACTGCTCCCCAGGCAGCCGCAGCATTGGCTGCCCACTGCTCCGGGTATGTATTCACAGTGTGTTTGTGTGTGTGTTCACTTCTCACTGCTGTGTGTGCGCACTTGGATGGGTTAAATGCAGAGCACAAATTCTGAGTATGGGTCACCATACTTGGCCACACATCACGTCCCTTCCCACTTCCCTTCCTTCTTTACACTAATTAAATAACATACATTTATTTTACTGTCTTAATTATTTACATTTTTATAAGTCATCATCTTCTGATCAATCCCCTAGTTCACATTTACATTTGCTGTTTAAAAAAATGGGCTAATTTTCAAATTGTTGTGAACAAAAACAGCAGATGGGCTTATTAAAAATGCAATTTTTTTTCTCTAACAGCAGGTGGCACTTTTGGAATGGCAGAAATATAGCGGTTTCCCCAGTAATGGCAGTACACAAAGCAGGGCAGCATCTGACTTTGAAACATGCACCGCTCGTGTTTATGTAATGAAAATATAGCACTGATTCTTTTGAAATTTAATTGTCACATTAAGCCATCGCAATTCTTGTCTTACCGTCCCAAATTTAAGACCTCCTGAAATCAGAATTAAGACTTTCTTGTACCATTTAAGACATTTTAATCCCTTAAATTTGATACAGCTAAATTTAAGAATTTTTAAGGACCCGTCAACTTTCCTAGTTTTTGAGAATGCCATGCTTTTCACTCACCAAAAGTTTAATCTGTCTGCACGTCTGATCGTAGCAACATTTTAACTGTAAGATCAACCCGTGGCGCTGTAGGACCCAAACGCTACTGAGCTGACCTCGATGTGCTTTATTATAAATTTGAATATATTAAAAAATAACCTTTGGCATTTATTTATTTCATTATGTCAAAAGGCTTCGTGGTCTGGATGGATGCATCTTGCGGTCTGGATTCGGGCTGGAGTCCGCCAGTTGGTGACCCCTGTAATTTTAAGATTTGAAGTACACTACAAGTGCACATCCAATACAATTAAGCACACTTCTATTTACCCAGCCCTCATCATGAAACTCTCTGTTTCACTAATCTTTATTGTGTTTCATTAAATCAGCTTTAACAGCACTACTTTTGACTGCATAAACTGAATCAGCACAGTCCCACAATCATTTGTTCATGAGGTGTTTTAAATGAGTTTAAGGATTTAGATTGGAAGAATAATACACAACTTCTTCAGTGATAAATGGTTTTATTATCTCTGCCTCTTTGTGACTCAAGTTTCTCTTACATCCATGTCAATATTGAAGTCAGCCATGATTTTACCGCTGGTGCTCTTGCTACATGCTTCGACAGAGACAGCCAATCGGCAGTCAGAGATCTCCTTGATGAATTCCAGTCTTGAATGTCATTAGGGGACCATGACACAAGCTAGGTTTTTCATCTGGCTCCACTTTTACATAAAGGTCAAGCTTACCCAAGAATTATGCAGACGACCTTTCTGGATCTTCAATTAAAATGTGCCAACTCTCAAATGGAGGTGGAGGAGTATGGTGAACTAATGGGTAGTTACACCAATTTTTGCAGTGTTTAAGAGGATTCCCTCTTGGGGTTGGGGTAGAAAGAAGTGGTGGGAATTTGGGGTTCTCACTCAGTTTCTCCCAGGACTGAAAAAAAAAAAAGAAGAAGAAGAGGAACTTAGAATCAGTGCAGACTGTAATCCTGATTCTGTTGCATATAAAGTCATAATTCCCATGCTGGAAATGGTACCATCAACAAAAGATTTGGCAAAGCTGCTTAATCCAGACTAAGGTATTTTTTTATGGTCTTAACTGGTTTAAGCTGGTCTTTGATGATACAGTGGTCTCTTAGCCTGGCCAAGCTGCCTTTGTTTCAAGCTGGAATCACAGCCTGGTCAAACTAGTATTTAGCTGTTTTAGCTGGGTGGCCAGCTGGTCTCCCAGCTTGACTAGCTGAAAAAGGCCCCAAACTCTCTAAAATCAGCCAGCAGACCAATCTATGAGACCAAGCAAACTGGTTAACTGGCTAAATATAAACATATAAAATATCATTAATACATAATGAAATATATATATATATATATATATATATATATATATATATAACTTATATATTTTTATGACTATATATATATATATATATATATATATATATATATTTATACAGTGCCTTGCAAAAGTATTGATACCCCTTCATTATTTTCACTGCACACAGTACACTGCATAAGTATTCATACCCTTAACTCAGTACTTAGCTGAGGCAAGGCATTGTATATACTGAACTTGGTTTTTGCTGGTAAGTATTTATAGCGCTCCCATAAGTTATGTACTTAGTGAATGTCTAAGAGATCATTCTTGATAAATGTAAAGCTTTCAGCTGAAAGGAACTGTCCATTTTTCACAGCTGGATTAGCAGTCATTAAGTCAGTAAAATTGTACAAATGTCTGCCACTAAATCAATGACAGAATCCTCTATAATACTTACCAATAACTGAAAACCTTATAATTGTAATTTTAAGCTACACAGATCTTCTCTGTATAAATAATACTGAAATAATAGCATTGTTAGGCGGCTGTCCTTTATTTCACTATCTCTGTCCTCTGCCTGTCCTTTCTGTTCATGTAATCTAATGGAGTGGGGTTTGAACTGTATTGATTTTAAAAGTGAAATGTTGGGATGAAGTGGGACTTGGGGTTTTGGAGCACAGTGAGAAACAGAGACAGGCAGGGAAAGTCAATGGGATAAATCGTATATATATTATGAGTCTCAGTGGTGCCTTAAATGGCGGCAATTATATAGAAACACTTGAGTGGCCAATTCAGTCAGTGTGTCTACTGCGCTATAGGCCAGGAGTACGCCTGACATGGAATAGCATGCATGTACACACGTACATATAAAAGCAAAAATACGCATGCATGCACATGCTTACAAATAATCTCTGCTAATCCTTAGATCTCTGTGTTTTTCAAATGCACAGGCTTCACGTCTCTCTTTGTGAACACTGGGGCAGCTGGAGATGAGCAGTAGGGGGCGCTAGTCACTTGTGGCAGCATGGCAGAGCAACACTTTCACTCCTTTGGTAACAAAATCCTCATAAATGTGTTGTATACTGTCTGTTTTACTTCAGTAAAAACAAATATCTCTTTATTTCGTTTTTAATCATGCGAGAAAGAAAGCTCTAATCCTACAAATCAAGTAATTTTGTCTTGTGTGTGATTAAGCATACATTTATTTGAAATGAACGTGAAATACATACATCATTATATCTCAAAGGGATCCCACCCTGCTCCCATAACAAGTGTGCATAATTTGTAAGGGTAATTTATGGTAATGTTGGAGAGAGTATGATAGAGGAGAGATTAAACTAATTAGACTTGCATGCTTTGGGAAAATACATTTCACCCACGTTAACAGTGCACTCTGGGAAGAGGAGTTATTTTTCCCATGAGTGTCTCTATAGGTAATGCTGCAATACAGGTTTGGGTTATTAAAGTCATTTCAGCTTGCTCTGGGAAATCTGTTTTGGCCTGTGCTTGCTGATATTGACACTCCTGTTTCAGTGAAGTGCAGTATGTGCATTTTGAAATTTTGAACTGGGAAATAATTTGACTGGATGCACAACTAGTAAATCAGCATTAATTTTACCAATGGAAGAACAGGAACTTGTCTCCTCCACACTTTCAATTATGTTCAGTGTAACTGTTCTCAGTTCATGTCACTTCAATTCATGGAGCTTTAATTGGCTTAACAAATGTGAGTGTGTACCAAAGCATTTATAGATGACATCTCAAATATGATTCCCTGATAGAAACATGGTTATAATATTTACAGGCATATTATAAGTACAGACAGTTCTGCATTATTCATTTAGGCCATTCATTTTATTTCACATTTGCTTCACATTATAAGAAAACCAAAATAGTGTGATTATTTGCTAGCGCTGCAGACCCCCGATCCCTCTCATGGTGATTTATCCCCGATAAAAAATAATGCAAGTAATAATACAAGGGCACTTGAAATAAAACAGCACACAGTTCCCCTTATTAAATTGCATTCAGAGTTTTAATAGTCCTATATTACTGTTAATCTTAATGTCGCACTATGGGCAGTCTGATTAATTAATGTTTTCTTGTTAAATTATAAGCCTGAAAATTGAATATCAAGCCACATGTAATTATGCTTAATGGAAGAGGAAGCGAAAGAGAATGAGACAAAGAGGGAAAGTGCTAAAAGGTCCCTCTTTCTTTGCTAGCGCTCTCGCTCTCTAAAAGTAAAGTTATCAAAATAATGAAATGACATAAATGGAAGTATGAAAATCATGTGACAGTGATTAAAAAAAAAATTAAATCAACTCCTTTGAGCTTTTTCAAAGTCTAGATTTGAAAAACAGAATTGCAAACAGAATTGCAAACTTGTGTGTTTGGAGCTACAGCTCTCGACCAACATTTACATTTAAGCATTTGGCTGACACTTTTATCCAAAGCAACTTACATTGCATTCAAGCTACACATAGTCAGGCAAAAAAGTTTTTTAGAATTATGACATCATACTCTTGTGCACAATAAGTAAAATATCACTCATGGGAGTTCCTGCTTTTGTTGGCTGTCCTTCACTCTACAGTTCCAACCATTAAAAAATAGATGAATAAATTTAATGAAACAATTCAATTTGTTTATACTGTAATTAAGTACAGTCTGGCACTATCAAAACTTGGTGTTGCTTCTGCAAAAGGTTTTTAGGATCATGGAAATCATAAATTCAGTCAAGCATGTTCAAACGTTTTTGGTAAATCTTGACATTTGATGCTTCTGGACTTTTTTTCACATGAGAGAACATAAGGGAGGTCAAGAGAAGCACACCAGACATCTTTTGATATATTACAATCCCAACAATTACTGGTAAACAAACAGCTATTCAGCAATGTAGCTGATCTGAAGAAAGCTCCATTCCTTGAGACCTGAAGGCCTGTTGCTTTTGCCAAGCCCATTATTGGACCAGCGGAGCAAAACATCCATTGGCCGTTCTTAATGTAGAGTTATTTTTCACCAGAGAATCTGAGAATGAGCCTCTTACCAATATGCTTATTCTACCAGAACTCCACTCTGCTCTCTGTTGCTTGGCTCTGCAAATGCAGCTCTTTATTTCAATACAAGGTCCACCTGCAATCAGCCTTTCTCTAATGAAAACGTATGTTTCTTCTCATTCACTGAAAGGCAAGAACCATTAGTAATGCCCGTCTCATTGATTGAAATGGCTTTAAACATGCATACATCCAGTAATGCAAATGGAAGGGGGTGGCTCATGTTTACTTCCTTGCTGAAAATTGAATGGAAAAGTCTGGTTCATTGTTTGTGTTATATATGCACTAAGACAATGAAGAGGACGACACAATTGACCTCTAGAGTGAGGCTCATGAATCTTTTTTGTTTGTTTGTTTTTGTTTTGTTTAACTTTACCTTAACTGTATATTATACAGAAAATTTCCTCCCATTTTGAGAGTCATTTGCTCTATATGGGTACCCTAAGCACATAGTGTTAATGTATTAAACTTATAGTATATATACTGTACTTACTGTAGTCACATGTCCATATTGTGAAAACAAAAGTTTCATAAATTCCACAATATACTATATAAATTGGAAACACACACACACACACACACACATATATATAGTATTCATACATATGTATTCATGTGCCTCATGAATCAGTGCCTCAGTTATATATAACTATAGCTCACAACTACAATAGATCTCACAAAAAATGTTTTAAGTATATATTAATAATTAACAGGATTATAGATGATATGTTAGTAGTTATTAAACTTAAAACATCAACAATGAAATTAGAAAGTGCTTAGTTTAATGAGACAAAGGTAATCTCTCCTCTTCTCTTGTAGATTCTGTCTCTATGGAGATGGTTTCCAGGTGCTCCAGGTTTCCAAGGGTATGGTGTCGATCTCACAGGACAGCAGCTGATAGATGGAGCTCAATAATTACAAGATCAAACAGCAGCTTAAGAATAATTTCACTGTGGCACAAGTGAAATGTCATCAAAAACTGAAATGAAGTTCCTGTTTATGTGACAAAGACAGCCAGAAGTTCTTTAAATGGAGAATATGGGACTACCAACATGCCAGTCTTGAACCAGGATGCAGTTGTACAGCTTTTTTTTTTCTTCCCCCTTGAAAAATACTTTCCACTTTCCAACATTTTGCCATGTTGTAGATTTATTTCAGGACAGTAGTTCTCAAACTGTGGTACAACCGCCCCCCCCCCACCCCACCTCCCCGCCCCTCAGTTTTGTTTCTGTGTTTCTGATTTATTTGCAAGTCTAATAAATCTTTGTGTATACTCTACGGTGCAGAATATGTAATTACTGAATGAGTTTTGTGTTGAAAAATATTTTCAGTCAGAGTGTGTGCATGATTATTGTAGTCTGTCTGTAAAAAAAAGAAAAAAAAAAAGAGAATGGATTTAGCTCTCAGCATTGAGCACAGTAGTGAAACGATAATGTTAGCAGTCTGTTTTAAAGTCTTCAGGACAACACAAGAGTTGCTACATTACTTCATTCCAAAAATATATGTATTATTCATGTGTTTGAATTGAATTACAAAATGTGCATATTAAACTGAGCAAATGCATTGTAATCCACAATAAATGTTGCATGAGTATGTGTGTTTATAGATTCTGCTCCGGTAGGATCACTCAACGTGTTTTTTTTTTTTTTTTTTTTTTTTTAACTAAGGGAATATTACTAATCAGAATATGGTATTATGTTGCTTACGGTCCTAAAGCTTGTGCTCTAAATGAAATAAACAATCAGAGGCAAAATATGAGAAGTCAGAAAAATGAATATTTCAAAAATGCATTATAATATGCTGTTAGTAACTTTACTTTTGGACCAAAAGTAGACATTCTGCATTTTCTCTCCCTCTGTCACAGTCTGTTTGTCCTTATATCATAAATCTGAATGCATACACTTCAAATCAAGCTGTGTTAATAGATTGGCACATATACTTACTGGTGTGATTGACTGATATTGTCAATGCCTTATTGAAATGATAAATATGCATTGCTGCTTCTGTTCTTTTCTTTTATCAGAATTGTCAACTGAAAATGGAGAACTCATGATTTAAATTTCTACAGATGAGAAAATATGACCATCACTGTCTGACTTTGGATTATGAAATATGCATGAAATGTTTCTGCGACGTGGGAAACATTTGTGTTTTTATAAATGTATTTTCATCTACGAAATACCCAACAAGATTCAAGTGGTTATTTCGCAAATGGGTTTTGAAAAGAGAATCATCTGAAAATATAATTGACTGACCTTTGTATAATGACGATCTTTTCCATTTGCAGCTTTTAAGTGTTTGTCTCAGTGGCCACTACATGTATATACGAGTTTAATTTCAAAATGTAATTCAATTATGACAGGAAATGATATGTGGGAAGCACTCAGATAAATATACTATTTACAGCTACAGGAAACAGTATAAGTTAATTTCACATTTTTAAGAGCCCTTCAAAAACAGTCAGGCCCTGGCAAAACATCTTCATATAATAAAATACTGGCTATATGTTGCTTGAAAACAACTTATTCACAATGCATGCTAGTTTTAAATGATCATGAAGACGAAAGATGCTTTTAGCAGTCAGATGAAATAGTTAACCAGCCAAAGTTTGACCTCTTGCTTCACTCAGCCATATGGAGTGTTGTTTATATATATATATATATATATATATATACATACACTCTACAAAATTATAAACACAACACTTTTGTTTTTGCCACCATTTCTCATGAGCTGAACTCAAAGATCTAAGACTTTTTCTATGCACACAAAAGGCCTATTTCTCTCAAATATTGTTCACAAATCTGTCTAAATCTGTGTT
>JAFVLL020022885.1:0-70429 GCA_021397915.2 Tor tambroides | reverse complement strand
TCTGTCAGCTGTGATCTGCAGACTGGCTCTGACTTTCCTCAACTAGCGTCAACTTGTTCAGACTGTAAAATCGGGGTAAAATCGGGGCAAAAATCACGTAGTGTATTCCAGGCTTAAAGCAGAATAGGGATAGTTTCCCATCAAAATTATCATTTACTCAGCCTCATGTTACTCCAAAACTACATGCCTTTCTTTCTTCAACATGTACATTAAATAAATAGAAATATATATTCCAATATTCTTCAAAATATCTTTTGGGTTCCACAGAAGCAATAAAGTCATACAGGTTTGGAAAGACATAAAGGTGCATAAATGACAGAATTTTAATTTCTGGGTGAACTATCCCTTTAAGACTCATTAGCATATTTAAAGATTGCATAGAATGATCCTTTATTCAGCTTAATGATCTTATGATCATAATGTCTAATGAAATTAGACAATCACTCAAAAATAGAATTACTCAATGCAATCACAATTTCAATGCTAGCATAAGGCATGATTTTCAGCAAATATTGAATCTCTTCAGACCACTTTCATGGACCATGGTGTTATTTTTTACATGGTGTCAGCCAGGATAATATATTTTGTGTTTCATAAAACATCACAGGCTGAATAAATTATGAAATAAATGTCATTTTTTGGGTTAATTAAGCATTCACACAGAACATGTTCTTACATTCTGAGATGTTGAATTTTCAATTTCTGGCTGCTGTCTGAATTTTGAAAATATAACAGTAAAATGTTGAATTTTTTAAAAAGCATCTAAAGACCATGTTTCCAGTGTGAATGCACCCTTATGATACCTCCAAATGCTTTTGGAAACACTTGTGTGGTAACATGACAATAGCATCAATAAAATGTGATCAAATTGGTTACTAATAATAGAAGAAATATTACCTAACCATGCCAATAAGAACAATAGGCCATTTGATGAAACATAATAGGTGATAGAGCAATTTTCAAAAGTGTCAGAAGTTATTTAAAAAGGCTACAAGTGATAGAACAGTGCAGAAAGAGCTGGAAACAAAGAAATAAAAAATAAGGATGTCTTAAGAAAAAAAATAACTACTGCACCTTTAACTAAGTGCGACTTTAAGTGAAATGTTCAAAAGGGGAAAAAAACAAAAAAACAAAAACACGAATTAAGTGCCGTAACTGATGCCAGACAGGCAGCTGTCAAAATCTGGAGGACCATAAATGGCACTGCAGGTGAGAAATGCAACGCCAGTACATATGGCAACTCCTTCCATCCTCCACCCGCCTTAGCACACCTCCAAAAGCACACTAACTTCCTTCACTGAAATTAAATGTATCCTAAAGCATATCACTGTTCCGTTCCAGACAATATCTGATCAGAAACACACCTGCAACAAAACTGCACCAACAAGGAACTGTGATTGCATGAGCAGCTCAAAGATTTACAAAGCCCTCTCTACAACGGTCAACAAAAACTATTTGTGATTGGAGAAGGAGTTTTGGGGACAAGGTAATAAGAAGGTACCTGGGAATTTTTTTGGACACCATCTGTAGCAGTGGAATCTGCAAAAACAAATGTGTATCAAATCAAAAAAAAGTATGATTTAAAAAACAAAAAACATGAACATTAAGACTAAAGGCATGTCCCATGTATGGCTGATCTTAACATAAAAAGTAATTCAAATAAACATACAATATCAAAATAATTAAAATAACTGGCTTTCCAAAATCAAATAGGCTTTTATATTAAACATGAAATTTATAACTTTTAGCATATATATGCTAAACATACACAATTTTTTTGGGATCTAAGACTAAACCTTAACATTAGGGACTGTATAATATGGTCTTCTATCTAAAGAATAAGATCTCAGCCAGAATGTTGTACAAAATCCATGTTGTACTAACATCCAACAGACAACACAATAGTTCTGCTTACTTTAGAAATGTGGAACTGAAAATTAAGATCACTAAAATTATAACAGTTTCAGTATGCACATTCATCCTTCTAAGTACTATGAAAGTTATTATACTATTTAACCCCTAATGCCCTCAAGTAATGCATTGGTGAACAGAGAACATGGAAAATAATAAGCTTGTAAAATGTCTTCAGTCCTTGTGACTGCTTATTTTAAAAGAAACCTGTTACAAAAAAAAAAAAAAAAAAAAAAAAAAAAAAAAATGGAACCACAAGTCTGATACTTATGAGTGTTTTCTTGAAATGAATATGCCACAGTATGTTTCAAGCAACAAATTTAAAAATACATCACCATAGTACCGGTCAGATCCAAAAATAAGCAACGATTTAATCAATTGTATTTGGGGTGCCAAAATGTTTTATTAAGGATGTAACAATATTAAAATACTACTACTAGATACTAAATAATATTTCATAATGTTTCATGTTATGGCCAACAACTGATACATGGTTGACAGTTTAAATATAGACAATAGTACAGAATCGTACTATTTAAAAAACTAAAATCAATTATTTTAAATGCTACAGGAGAATTTAGCACCACAACAGTATAATTTACAATAAGAAAAATGAATATTTGAGATTTCCAAAAAGAGTACATTTAACAGTGTGATTACGTTTGATTGATTGACTTCAGGTTAATGTTAGTTAGTGACAAAGATCATTTAAATGTAAAAACTAGTTCCTGTTTTTTTCCCCCAATTAATTATCTAATTCAATATCATGATATCAACTAATACATTAAATAAATAAAAAACTGATATCGGCCATTAACTGATACAATACAAATATCTTGTGGATGCCCAAGTTAAACTTCATACAGCAGTTCAACACTTATTGAGTACTATGCTAATGATAATCAGTCATCCAGCACTCACCAAGGAACTTGCAGACACTGGCATGGTAGAGAAGGTTAAGGACATCAGGGTATATATCTGGCAGATGTTTAAGGGATAGAAGTCTCCGTAGTTTGGAAGAGAAGGCCTTTCTGTGGAGCTGAGTCAGCTGCCTCTCCTCTGAGAGGGTGGTGGGCCTGAGCTCCACCCGATGCTCCTGCAGAACCTGGTCTATGAATGCACCTTGAACCTGAGGAAACAGCACCTCTTTGACCACCAACATGGGAACGAACACCGCACCGGCCCTCATGACATGAGGAAAGGGACATTCGCGGCTTTCAACATACTTTTGAAGATGGAAGACCACCCTTTTAAGAGCCACCTCAATCTCATCACCTTTCAGCCATACTTCCCTCATTTTCGAGCCCAAGAGACAAGACACCTTCTGATCTTTGCCTGATTCTCGAAGGTCCAGTCTGCACAACCAGTCCCTGAGCTCCTGACATGGGGTTCGATTAACGCAGCAGTATATGAGTCCACAGAGAGACTGATGAAGCTCCATAAACTGATGACGGGCATGTTTGCTGCTACTTATAACTGGCTTGGCCTCCAGTGGAGACTGAGGTGCCTCAACAGGTTGGGTTACTGGAGCTTTCAAGACCTCAGGGAGGACCATTTTAAAATCGGCCAATTTCAGGCAATGAGGTGGGATTTTAGTGAGGGAGAATTTAGTCAGAGGAGGAGGCACTGGAGGTGTTGAGGGCAACTTAGGAACTGGAATGTAGTCCATGTTGCCTTTCACAGCAATCTCAGTCTTGCATGTGGCTAAAGATTTAGACTTTTCTACTAAGAAAAGATTGCTTTCTTCTTCAAAGTCACTCTTTACTACAACATGACAAGGAAGAGAGTCCGATGTAGTCGTGTCTGGCTCCCCTTGCTCTTCTTTGACCTCAGAACTGTCCGCCTGATGATTCATCTCCTCAGCAATGCTCACTTTCACTTCCGACTGACAAGCCGCTTCATCTGGATCCAATTTTTCTTTTTTGATCTTTACAGTCTTTGGCATTTCAACTGGAACATCACTGTTAGCTGGTGACATTTGCGTGTCTTGTTTCAAGCTGGGGTCACATTCACCTGAATTTGGTTCTAGATCACAGTTTTGAATTTCCGACTCTTGTTTAAGCAGTTTTGCCTCAGGCTGTGGCTTTGGACTTTTTGAACTCCCCAGTGAAGACAACATCCCTGTAGCTTCAAAATAGACTTTATAAGGAGCCAAGCTAAACACTTTATTAATAACTGGCATAGGTGGGGAGGACGGTGACTGAGGCCCATTATCTAACAACTCATGGGTTGAGTCAATATTTTGCTTTTTACTGGCCATGTCCATTTCAAGTTCCTCTCTGGGCCTTTTAGCGAATACATCTGGATCATCAGCTGGATCTGAAACACAATGCCTTATCTTAAGAACATTTTCACGGGACTTTGTGGGAAATTCTTTGGAACTGCCTACAAGAAAGCCCATTTCAGACATCTCTGAGTGTTCAAGGGTAGTGGTGTTACTGAGACGTCTGTAGTGGGCCGGAAAAGGATGGAAAGCCCCAGTGGTTCCAGACTGTTTGCAAAGCTCCCGAGGGGAGTCTGGTGCCTGCACCCTTCGTATAGAGAAATCAAGTGGTCGCTCTGATTGATGCACTGGGAAAGGTGGATGTGGCCGATCATGCATGGGTGCTTGGTTACTATTAAAATGCACCCTATATGAATGATAAGTAGGATATTTGGGGATTATCGGATGGTGTGGGGGTACAACAGAGCAGGATGGTGACATCAAGTCAGCTCGAGGGGAATGGAATTGACCCATGTGATGATGCTGACCAATCTCATCTGTAATAACATTGAGATCAGCTTGGTAAGCCTCATGGTGACTCTGAGGGTAATAAACAGTGGGACATGGAGCCATTGGTGTGTATTTAGATATGCGAGGATGGTCCTGATATACTTTTGAAGGAACTCCACGGTGTGCCAATGTCCTTGGGTCATAAGTGTGAGGAAGACCCTTGTATATTTGTGGGGGAATTGGGGCACGTTGGCAGTACTCTGGTGTGGAACCAATAAACTGATGTGGAGTGTTGTAAGTATAGCTTGGTTGCATTAAAGAACGTGACCTCCTGGGCTCGTTTGATCTAATACCATGGTAACTCTCAGTCTTTCCATCTTTTATACCCTCTGCACCATGCTCTAACTGCAAAACCCTCTGTTGCGCAAATGCCTCCTGGCCCTTTTTATGCAGGTAAGCCAGGCGGCTGAAATGAGCAGCCCATTCGTCGTCATATATGCGAGGGGACATCCTTTGTGGTCCATGTTCTACACCGTAGTGCCCTGCGGTGCTTCCACGCTCAGTACAGCAGGGGCTATGAACGTATACAGGTTTTGGAATAGCCAACCCAACACAGCTTTCTGCATCTGATCCTCCAGTGTGACCCTTGGGAACTGCCACTGGAGAGATTACTCCAGCCGCCCTGGGACTGTGCTGCCTGGGACTGCTAGCATAATAGGCCAACCTTTGCTTGGCTGCCAACTCTTGCGGTACAGCACAACGTCCACCACCAGCATCCACAGGGAAGGACACTTTATCAGGCCTGTAAATGGTTGGAATTGGAATTGACCCCTCGGTGGCCGATGAGTGAATCCCCGGGCTCGGCCCATTTCTCACGCAGGTTTTTGAAGGGCCCCATGGAGAAGAAAAGTCAAGTACATCTTGTCCACCAAGAGCGTATGGGAAATAGGCTCTGCTGATTGGCAGAGCTTTGTCATGGGAATAGTGTGGTAGGCTGTCAGCTTTAGTGAGCCCCGTGGGGACTACAGTGCCCATGGCACCTTCCATATTACTTTGAACTAGAGGGTCGATGCAGCTCCGTCCCTGCTTACTGCTCATCTTGGACTCCCGACTGTGGCTTGACCCAGCTAAATCAAAGCTATACAAGAAAATAAGAACAAAACAGTTATTGAGTGTATATTTTAAGGTTATTAGGAGTTATCAATGTTGTACAATCATTTGAATGAAATATTAATACAAACAGTCACTCAGCGTCACCTCTGTGGTTTATTTATCTACTTAGCAATACCTTCCTTTCTGTGGTTTTGTCAAAACACAGTCGCCTGACTTTACAGTTCTTTATTCTATTTCCACAAATATCATGTGACAGGTTCCTTCAAACATTAGGAAGAAATGTGTGAGCGGTAACCATAACAAGAAAAAAACTGTCACTTTTCTGCTTCACAACAGGGGGTGCACCTTACTTCCTTTGCGTGCAAGAGCATCTTGCAGTTTGGCAAAATACATCAAAGTTAATCAGGTGTGAATAGGTACAAATGTTACAACTGTCACATGCATTTTGAATTCAGTTAGGACAGAGGAAAATACTAAAAAAAGATCATATATTATACATACACACACACACGTTTTAATTTTTTATTTTTTTTCCCCTTCAGTCAACTACTCTTATTGGACTTTTACTATTAATAATAGTGTTTTGTATTTTAGCTATGCATTTTGATATACATTTGCACATGTTAATATATTTTCTTTACATATCTTTATATTTTTATGATATAAAAAGTTACATAAAATGAAACACTTATTAATTGTACATTTTTATAAAACTCAATCTATACACCACTTTAAAGGTGTTCACTCATTCCCTCCGGTGACATTCCCTAATGAGCAAAGAGAGCATAATGATGCTCACAGGAGGGCAACAATAGGCTTGACAGAGGCAGTGAAAGAGGATTTAAGTGGTTTATCAGTGGTGAAGACAGTCAGTCTCCAGATGAGTCGACCCAGAGGTATAAAAGTGATGAAACAACCCCCAACATCTTTCAGCATACTGTGGCTGCGTGTCAAAACCTAGTGAGCTGTCTTCCTAGTCAGCATCATTAAAGAAATGGAACATTTGGAACGCGCCCAAAATGCCCAAATATGCTGCACGTGCCTATGATGCCATTGCAACATAGAAGCGTCATGTCTGTTAAAAACCGAAATTCTTAACAGTTATCAAATGTTATCAAAAAGTATACATTTGCATTATACAGCGTGACGCAAACATCGTTATTACACGATGATAAATTGAGGACATACTCTACTGTGTGCGCGAAGCGAACATGCAAATCCACTAGTGCAAATCTGCGTTAAGAAAAAAAGACCATTTGGGGGACCTTTTGAGTATTTTGGTAAACTTCCGTCAACATTAACCTTAGCTAAATGTTTGTTACACACTTCTATATACTGTGGGGAAACCAAAGCGACAAAGCCTCTCGAGCCAGAGATTTCGTATTTCAACATACATTTAGATAAACTCTGTAAACAATGTAAAAACTGTTTTTAACATATTACACCGCTGTTACTGAAACGTGGTACTCCAACGACAAACTTTAAACCCGTGCCAAATACAGTTGTCAGCTTTCATCTCTGTGTTGATCATGTTCGTATCTCTTCGTCAATCTTCGACAACACGTTTAAGTTCTAATCATCCCTAAATCAACTTTTGTTTATGCGGGAACACTCACCTCACGCACTGAGATTCCTATCCGACCGCACCAATCCATGACAACTGAAACACCCCAAAATATAACCCAAACAGTCTGGAAGCGGATGAAGTATTGTAACAGAGAGTTGAGAGGCATGCCTTTACGCCTCTGCTTATTTTCCGAAATGTTATTTCACACCGCCAGTCTAAGTATGTCCGTGGCAGCACGTCTAGCCAATCGGAGGGCTACAATAAAAAGAGGGCGGGGCTTCAACGCACAGGCGGCAGCAGTTAAACCAAGAGTGAGAGGTGCATTCGCTACGTGAACATGAAACATTTTAACTTAAATGAATAACGTTTTAATCCGTGTGGTATAGTATAGTATATTTTATTATGTAGAACAGCTTGGAAACAGTATGAATGAAATCAGAAAATTTATCTCATTTAGGCTTCAGGCCTCTATGATTTATAGCCTTACTGCATGTTTCACTTCAGCAACTTTACTGCACCAGTCACCAATTAGTACAATGATTTAAGTGAAGCACCCAGCTGCACATTGTTTATACAGGTTGAAAAGACATTTGGAAGTGTGTTTGTTAGATGATCTGCAGGAATCTCGGTTTTGTTGTTTTAACCAATAAAGTCTGACTTGGCATCTAGACTAGATTCTTTTGAAAAAGAAGGATTTGCTTCAAAACCTGCTACAAACCATTGTATATTTAGTACAAGTGCAAGTCAAGCATAAAAGAACTGCAGTTTAAATGTTTTTTTTTTTGTGTGTTTCATTAGATTTTGCCTTGGTTGCACTTGCCCTGAATAAATGAAGCTGAGTTTTAGACAACAGCCTAAACAATTTGCTATTACAGAAAGTTAGGTCCCAATGTCTATATAAAAAAAAAACAATTCTTCCGTTTTACGTTATATTCTTATTTAAATCAGCATTTTTTTCCGAGCAGATCATTTGATCAGCAAAACAAATTGAGTACATGATCAGTGTAATAAATTTGATCTAAAAATGCATATTATTTCTTAATTTAATTTAATAAAAAATAAAAATTCAAAAAATATATATATAAAAAATATTTGTTTTACATTATTTAAAATCCCAAATCTCTTTTGGTTTTAAATAAGAATAATTTAAAAAATAACCTGATTGCATATTTCTCGCTACACTGGGAAATATTGTAAAAGTGCTGCAGATTGATTGTGATTAGTGATTTACAGTCACTACAATGGTGTAAATTAACATTGGTTTTAACAGGAAACAGTGTACTAATTTAAAAAATGTTGTTACTGCTATCAGTCAGCACCTTAACAGCCTTGAGCTAGAACAAACATATCCTGTAGGCCTATATGGGGTTTGTGATGCTTTGTGATGCCCATTCACCCATCTCTGTGTGGAAATATCACTAACTGTCAGTTTTTGAGCTGACATGAAAATGTCATGATAGCAAAACCTTGCCTTGGTTGGTCAGCTGAAAAAGAAAATGTACTTAGACAAACTGGACTCCTTTGTCAAGCTTCTCCAAGCCATTATGTCACTCATGGAGGATGTCAAAGTACCAGTCAGTACTTGGGATTGACATAGAAACTCACCAACACCTCTGACCGTCACGTTTTGTCGTCTCTTCTTCTTTGCAAAATAATATCGAAAACACAGAGTTCCAGAAATAACTTTATTTATAACTTTATTTCAACACTTATTTTCAGGATTAACACTTTTTCCAACAACAGATGCAGAAACTGAGAACTTGTGTGACATGAGAGTTGTGACAAATGTAGTGAAATACCAAATCAGACTTTATACAGTGCCCTCCAAAAGTATTGGAACAGTAAAGACAAAATTGCTCTGTTGGCTGTGGAGTCAAGACATTTACAAATATATTTAAAAGATGAATATGAGACAAAACTACAGAATGTCACATTTTATTATTGGGTGATTCAACACAGATGTTTTACCAGCTAAGAAGTTCAGCACTTTTAGAGTTTCATCCCCCTGTCTGATGTGAGCATAAGTATTGGAACAGTTGCCTCACAGGTCTCAGTTGTGTCCTGTTGCATTAACTCTTCAGATATTAAAAGCAGGGAATGTGTCGTATCAGTTATATCCATTACTTCTGCATTCTGAATCTTGCATTCGATGATGACACACACAAACCAGGATGAAGATGAGGGAGCTGACTTTGAGAGAATATCAATCAAATTGGATGCTAAAAGAAAAGAGGAGGTCAATTAGAGCTATAGCAAAAACAAAGAGCATGGAGAAATCAAGAGTTTGGAAACCACCAGCGACACCAGCAACCAACAACGACCTGATCGACTGAGAAAACAACAGTAGTTGACGACAGACAAATCATAAAAGCTGTGAAAATGAACCCTAAAAGACGTGTCTGTAAAATCACCAACAACTTCCAGAAAGCTGGGGTGATGCTCTGACAATCTACTGTCCTCAGGAGACTTTGACAAAGAATTACAGATGCTACACAGCAAGATGCAAACCTCTGACCAGCACGTAAAATACAAAGGCAAGATTAGAGTTTGCAAAAAAGCACAAAGGTGAGCCAGAAGAGTTTTGGAACTGTGTTTATGGACCGATGAGACAAAGATGAACCTTTATCTAAGTGATGGGAAAGCAAAAATGTGGAGAAAAAAGGGAACTGCAAATGATCCCAAGCATACAGCCTCATCTGTAAAGCATGGTGGAGGTGGTGTCATGGCATGGGCATGCATGGCTGCCTCTGGAACAGGCCCTCTCAACTTTACTGATGACTTAATGTATGATGACAGTAGCAGAATGAATTTGGAAGGGTACAAAACCATCTTGCCTACCAATATTCAAGAAAATGCCACCAGATTCATTGGGAAGTGCTTCATATTGCATCAGGACAATGACCCAAAACACCCTGCCAGTTCAGTCAAGGAATTTATAAGGGCAAAGAAATGGAAAGTCTTAGATTGCCCAAGTCAATCTCCAGATTTAAATCCAAATGAACATGAATTTCACCAGCTGAAGAGGAGAGTAAAGGCAGAAACTCCCCAAAACAAGCAACAATTGGAATTGGCTGCATTAAAGGCTGGGAAAAGTATTTCAAAGGATGAGACCAAGAGTCTGGTGATGTCTATGGGTCACAGACTCACTGCTGTGATTGTGCGCAAGGGATCTGCAACTAAATAATAGCTTTTAATCTTTTATATCTGCCTTATGTTCAACTGTCCCAATACTTATGCTCACATCAATGAGTGGGATGAACTCTAAAAGTGCTGTTCTTTTATTTGGTAAAACATGTATGTGTTGAAACGCTAATAATAAAATGTGACATCCTGTAGTTTTGTCTCATATTCATCTTTTAATCATATTTGCAAATGTCTTAACTCCACAGCCAACAGAGCAATTTTGTCTTTACTGTTCCAATACTTATGGAGGGCACTTTATGTAGAGACAACAAAGCTGTGATGCCTGCAGAACATTTAACCATCACATTTGCAACTCGCACCTACATACCGTTTTCAACTACAGATCTCATTACAGGTGCTTTCCTCATTTTTTCTTCTTAGCATCTCCCCAGTTGACCTTAATCAGGTTAGACACCACATTGAATTTTGCATCGTAGTTCTGTCATGAACATGTGTCAAATTCTGACACGGAAGAGAAGAAATTGTTGATAAAGTCATTATTTTTGCTTTCTTTGCGCACAAAAAGTATTTTCATAGCTTCATAAAATTAAGGTCGAACCACTGATGTCACATGGACTATTTTAACAATATCCGTACTATGTTTCTGACCTTGAACATGGTAGATGCAGGGTCAGAAAGCTCTTGGATTTCATCAAAAATCTCTTAATTTGTGTTCTAAAGATGAGCAAAGGTCTTACGAGTTTGGAACGACATTAGTCTTGTTTCATTCCTGTCAAAAATTAAGTATGGCTCTACCTTGAGTAAGATCTATACTTTTGCAACAGTTACTTCATTAATCTACTAGCTTGGTTTTAATAGTGACGTTCTGCGAATCAGATCAAAAAAATCATGCTTTCAACAAAATATGGAATATACTTGTATAATACACGCCGTTAGATGCATGTAAAACATTGATAAACATTTAGTAAATAGTGGACTTATAATGCCCTAGTTTGACCTATACTGGTTCTACAATGTTATACATGAGTAATAATAAAACACACCATATGAGTAATCTATTTAGTGTGTGGAATTATAATTATAAACCCATAATTAGTATGAAGGGGTGTGTTTGTTTGTATGTTCCATTCAGTTTAAGGCAGCTGTTTGATTTATATAACGTACTATACTTGCAAATTCACTACACCTCATTAGTCTAACTGGTAATGCAGATGTGTTATGCATAAAGTTTATTCACTCTGACGCTTGTATGGAATGGTGACTAACCTCATGACATTATATCTGATGTTATATCTGCCCTGCCGGATTTGTGTTTGTTCAATAAACTACTGTTAGTGCAAAAGTCAATATTGAGAAGAAAAAAAAATGCAGAGGAATACATTAGTGGCAGAACAAAGTAGATGATGCAACACCTTCTAACTAACAGGTCTTTGTGTTTCATCTTAGAAGTGATCTAAAAACACATTTATACTCTTCTGAACACTGGCATCCTTCCACATTTCTGTGTAGAGGAATGTAATACTTCCCTTTTTATCTATCCTGAGACACAGATGTGTCCAGTCATCCTGCTTATCCTGACAAAATTTTTGAACAATAGATCATGTTGACCTAAAAAGAATGTAGAACTAAGCATGATATAAGAAAATGAAACAGGAAACCAGATATCATGATTCTCCCATGACCAGGAATGACTCAACAATGCCTTAAAGAGTAATCTTCAAATGTATACAACCAAAAGGTTCAAGAGTCGAACACTTGTGTATCACCATAAATTAGAGAAGCCGTGACTAAGTGCAGAGGCTTACTGCTCATGTTTTCCTTCATGAAGTTACTGAGTTGCAACCAGCCCCATCACCCCGTTAGGACTCATAACAGTGCTGATAGGTAGTCCAAACATTGCCGGCGGGAATGATAATACCGTTTCAGTGTTTACACTGAAGGGTTCTCGCTTATCGGGAAGTTGGTGCAGCTAGAGAAAAAAGGGGAGGTTTATGTTCATCTACATTCAAACTGATTGGAGTGTGAAATTTAATATTCATTCTTATTAAAAATGCACAAAAAGTGCCTTTACTAAAGGTTAGTGTGTTTGTGTATGTGCACTGACTAAACCATGTTTTGTGTAAAAAAAAAAAAAAAAAAAAATGTTGCACATCCATTGTGTAAAAGAACACATTATGCTCTGCTAAAATGTGGGAAGAGGAATCCAGAAAATTGCGAAACTGCAATGTCACATTAATTTTGTAATACTGCTGTTGTTTTGTTCTTTGAGCCTTATTTTCTTAAATATATGCTTATAAATATTTTGTACAATCTCAGAAAAAAAGGTACAACAGCGGTTGCTGGGGTGGTAGCCCACCTTTTTAAAAGGTACTAATATGCACCATTTAGGTATGTACACTTTAGGAACTAATATGTAACATTGAGGTACTAATATGCACCCTTTTGGGGTAAATAAAGTAATGTTAACCTTCCGAAAGTTGCAATTGAATACATAACAATCCAACAAGTATTATCTCTTAAAGGGACAGATCAACCCAAAATTAAACTTCTGTCATCATTTACTCATGTCTTTCTTCTGTGGAACACAATATAAAAATGTTTTAACTGTTTTATGTCCATACAATGAAAGGCAATGAGGCCCAATGCAGTTTTGACTTTCATTGTAGGATACTTGTCTCTTAAGGGTGCAAAATGTTTTCTGAATAATTATATCATGAATTGCTAATAAGTTTATGCACTTCCAATCTGTATGTAAGAGATCTGCTGGAAATACCTGATTCACACCATCCCTCAGAAAAAGTCCAACTATTTAAAAAATTTTAATGTACGGAAACTGACATCTTTTAAAAATAAGAATAAGTGTATATAATATCACATCTTCAGTGATTGATAGAACTGATGGAAGGAACATTCCCTGCCTTCACTCAGTATGTTCCATAACCTCCTTGTCCTTGCAAAGGTCAAGAGCTTTGCTGTCAATATGCGTGCTAGTATCAAACATATTGTATCATCTTGTATAATAAATGGTTAAGGGCAAACATGCATGGCCAATAACTTCTGCATCACTTCCTCTAATTATAGAAACCCTTATGAAAATTGCTCTCTGTAATCACAGAATGATGTCTTAAGTATCTGACCCAGATAAGCAAAAGTAAATATTGCTTGGAAGGACAAAGTTGCTTTAATTCATCACCCCACACACACATAAATAAGGTACATCAGTTATCCATTTACTTAAACTATTGCACACAACCATTTACTACAGAGCAGACACTTCAACAATAATAGATGAGTACAAATTATTTACAAACCCTCTTCAAATTTAAAGGGATAGTTCACTTGGAAAATACATGTCCTGTCATCGTTTACTCACCCACGTGTCGTTACAAACTTGTATGACTTAATTTCTTCTGTGGAACACAAAAGAAGTTATTTTGAAGAATATTTAATCTGTTTTGTTCATATAGCAAAAGAAAACAAAAGAAAACTATCCCTTTAAGAAACACCACCTCTAGTTTTACACTATAATATGAGAAAGGGCTAATCTAGAGGATTCTTCAAAGTCTGATTTTTTTTTCAAGGAATCTCAGATTTGACGCAACACAGATGGCAGAGATAAAGTATTCCAGCTGTCTGTTGTTTATTGAAGCCTGTCGTCTTGCTTGAGTTAATGGCTGGCCATGAGGAGGCCAGAACTAGGTCATTTATTATCTGAATCTATATTATATGATTATTTCATAATAATTGATATCTGGAGTGAATCATATTCATGCACACAAGATATTTTTCATCACTACTGTGAAGTAGGTCTATTGTAATTGGTATACATCTTTTTATTTTTTTATATTTTGTTTATTGATTTATTGATTTATTTTTTTCTGGAAAGAAAACATGACTGTTGAGGAAAAAAAAAAATCAAGGAGTTCCAGATGCCAAAATTAGACTTTATGAGAGTGATACATGTATAATCATTGGACCAAAAAGTATTATATATAAAAAATACACCATATATACTAATACATGTTAATCATTGAGTAAATTGTGGACTTACAATATTATATAAGAAGAATTCCCCATAAACAATACAGTACATCTGTCAACTGTGTCTAATTTTTTGCCCGTCGAGACTGCATCTACATAGCCTAGACAAGTTGATGTCCTCTGTAAGACCCCCTGTTCCCCAAGGGATGGTCTTTCCTCAGGAGCAGAGTCTCTACAGTATTTCCTACAATGCCTTGTGCTTCCAGTTTCCATGGTGTTATGCATTAATACCGATCAACAGATGGCACCAGGAGTTCTTTACATAAAACCCTATAAGAGAAGATGAAAACAATGCCCAGCTAACAAAAATATGTTCTGAGAATGTTTTCCTAACATTCCCGGAGAGTTATCAAAATGTTATTTCTGAATGTTCAAAACATCAAGTGTTTTGAAAACATTTTTTCTTCATTATATACAAACATGGTAAAGTTTCATTTTAACATTTTGCAAACATTATGGGAATGTTACTTTTGAATGGTCTCATTTAAACATTTAAAAAACATTAGACAAATATCTAACTACACCATTAAAACATGATTAAAGACCAGATAAGTTTTGAATGAACATTATTTTTAACATTATTGAAGACAACATTATTATTATCATTATCGGAAGAACAATTGTATATACCTTTGAGAGAAGCTTTAGCCAAAGTTCTGAGAATATTTTCTATTAGCAAAGTTTTCGCACACCTACCCTCTGGCATTTTGCGTTCTCATTGTTCTAGTATTCAAAAAGCAAATGTTTTGCGTAAGTTGAAGCTTCATGAGTTCAGTATTTTCTTATGCAGAACCCATAACTGTTTACCATTTTATCTAAATAGTCCAAACAGTTCAGGAAGGGAACAATATTCAAAGGGAGAACAAAGGTTGTGAAATAACTATGGTAGATAAAGAAAAAGGAAGCCAAAAATATGAGTGCTTCCAGTTAATGTGATGGTTGTGACAAATTAAATCAGTTCTGGAGAGAGGGTGGGGTGCGATGAGGTTTTTTGATTCTCAAAAAAAGTATGCACAATAACCCTGATGTTTTTCATGTGACCCTTTGGAGGTTGTAAGGTTTAATGTCTCAATCATATATTTATTTCACTTAAATATAAACTGTAAGGTGTTTTGCAGTTACAGTTAGGAAATATCTTGGAAATAGCATTTTCGGGATAAGGAAGAAAACAACAGAAAATAGCGATAGTTAAGAGATAGTAAAGTTCAATGGTTGCATCTTTCTGCAGGCACATCTTAAAGGAATATTTCACCCCAAAATGAAAATTTGCAGAAAATGTACCTAACCTCAAGCCATCTAAGATGTTGATGAGTTTGTTTCGTCTTCATATTTGGAGAAATGTAACATTAAATCACCACGCTCACCAATAGATCCTCTGAGACAAACTTATCTACAATCTTCAATGGCTTGAGGAAGTGAATTTTCATTTTTGGGTAAACAATATTTAGTTTCTTCATGTAGTAATACATTTTTAACATCAAGTTAAGAATTAATTCACATGAGTAAAGTGAGTTGAGTTGAGTTGAGTTAATTGAATGTATTATAAATGGTAAATTTATAAATAACATGAACCTAGATTTATAAATGCTGTTAAAAATGATTACTTCTTAGTTTACGATACCTAACACATAAACTCATTTTATTCTCAAATGTTTCCTGCTGTTGGTTCACAGCTGTACCTTTTTACCAGCAGCAGCAGCAGCAGTCATGCTAGTTTGCATGTGTTTACTTTAACCGTGTGATATGTTTAGTATGAGTGACGAAACCGTGCCAGCTCTGGAGCTAGTCAGGAGTCATGAGTTCACTCAGCTGTAGAGTTACATCAGCCATGTCTGTATTACCTCTCAGCTACCAGGGGAAGAAGCACCAAGGGCCTGTCAGCATCCCCAAAGGACTTCAAGCAGGAAATGTGACAAGTGTTTACTCAACCTTAGTGACACCTCCAACATCAAGCAATCTGTTGGGGTACACCTGAGCCCCGTGTGTGCATGCGAGTCCTTTGTGTGTGCAGTTTAAAATCATAAATGAGATTTTCTATGATGATAAAGCTTAAGGTACAGGCATGGACAAAAACTGTCAATTATATTACTATAAAATCATTTTTTGGTGCACTAAGTCTTCAAAAGCGGTGGACGTAATTGCACCAGAATTGTGCAATATTTTCTTGACATTTCGCAATATATTTCCCAAGTAGTTTCCTGTCACTCCTCCACAAAGTGCACTTCAGTGACCTGGCCTTGACTAACACAGATCAGTGCCGTCTACAGCCCACATGTGACTAAGAATATTTCACTCTCATTTAGCATGCCAAGAGATAGGAGCCTCCTCCACATTACACTCAGTTGATTTCACTCTTCCAGCACCTGCTTGATAAACGTTTCCCCTCCTGCCGGAGAGCCTGTTTTTAAAGTCTGGCTTGGCAGCCAATGACAAGAGGACACCGCATCAGACTGGGGACTGTGTGTAAAGCAGCACTGACTACATCTGATGACAACACCTCTGCTGCTTTGCTAAACAAATAAGGATGAACAAGTGTTTTGATTAAATGTTAAAATTTAATGTGCCAGTGTATGCATCATCTCCCATGATGGCTGTTTGCCTGACCCAACAGCTACTGATTCTTTCATATGACGTGATTTAGCATGTTTTGCAAGTTCATTTCTATATTTTGACTTCAAACCATCTATTGAAAATTAAAAAAATATATATTATTTGCCCTATTTGGACTTTCCCAAATGGTGGGATATATTAAGGTGTACATTGTCGCAATGGAAACATTTTTATTAAATAGCCTATTTTCCTAAATCTAAACAGAATCACAAATTTGAACATTAAATGATTAATCTAATGGCACATAAATTATGAAAATATTGCACGAGCTGACAAGTACCCTATTTTAATTATTGAATTTTATAAAAGGTTTATAAAACAGGTCCAAAGAAAGTTGTTTTTGAAAAATGTGTCTCTTAATAACAGCTTCACGGATTGTATAAATGTTCACATAAGCTGTTTATCCCTATACACACATTAGCAGGATGTTATCTATCCTTTTAAACCGCAGTGACATAGATACACCCTTTGTTCTAACCCCAATGTCAGGCATGCGTGTTGACTAGACATTTATAAATCTTTAGCCTTGAGGAAAAGACACAGAAAACAATGATCGATGAGGGAAAAGATTATGTAGACAGAGTAGGTGAACAAGAGCCATTAAGACTATAAGCCATATAGGCGCAACCTATATATACAAATGAATGTGTTTGATTTAACAATTAAAATGTTTCAAATACTGACTAAAATTAATTTCTGATTATAATCTGGTGTGCTTCCCATGACACTCATTTCTATCATTTTTTCTCTGAAAACTCCATTAAATGCTGGCATGACGTTAATAGCAGCAATACTGGGGACAGTGATTCTTTGTTATAAAAATGTGCACACAAATACTAAATTAACTAAAAGAATGATTCGGGTTTTAGGAATTGCAAAACAGAATTTCTCCTTTAACACTTCTACTTTGTTACAGAGGGGAAGTTAAAAAGTCAGGGCAGATGACGTAGCCCAAAATGTTATATTTTAGGAAATGTAACATTTCAACACTTTTAGAAGTAAGAAGAAATATTTAAGACAATTAAACGGTATTGCTACTATATCCTTTAAACCTAGATTTGAAAAAAATCTTTAAAATCTTACTCCCATACTCTATAATCCCACATTATCTTCAGATGAAACTTTCCTATTCGTTTAAACTTCAGAATCTCAGTACTGTTATAACCTTGCACATATTTGTAGCACAGATTAACAGGTGTTAAACTTCAGCCAGAAAATGCTTCATGGTGATACTTTACAGTAGCTGAAGGGTGCCAAAAAAAAATACAAAAATCATATCTATGCTCGTACTGTTGGTATATCTTAGCCAAATGAGAATCAAGGTGGTTAACCACATATGATTAACAGATGGAACAAATTTCTAACGGTAACCTGCAACAGGATATGTACCTGAGGTGTTAAGTGCATTAGTATCTTCTAGTACAACCTGTGACTATTTTCATGAAAATCTCTTGCTGCTGTTGTGGTTAGAGGCCCCTCACTTGACCTCTGAGGCCCTCGCTGGGTGAAAGGTCACAGAGAGAACATGCATGCCAATCCAAGGTAACTTTCATGTCAAAATGAAGACTTCTAACATTTAAAACAATTAAATTATCAAGTAAACCTCACCAAACATAAATATGTTTTCCCGTGTGTTCATTAATCTGATGGCATTCAGTAACAACAGACTGTGTCAGCGCTCTGATCATTTATCATAATTAGTTTCAAAATAAGGATTAGCTACCAGGGCAGAGCCAAAGATTAAACAATAGTGACATTCAACTATGCTGATATGTAACACTTCATAAGGAGGAACATTTTCAATGCCGAAAGAGTAATTTATTTGAAATTACTATGTAAAAAAAATGGATGAAATGAATACAACCATTAGAAACATAAATGACAGAAAAATAATGTTTGTTTCTCAACACTGAAACGTATAATTGTAAAACACTAAAATATTAAGCTTTTTAAATATCATAAACACTTTAAATGGTCTTTATTGATTGTGCAGATAACTATGGAAGCCCGTTTCTGTCACGAAAAATTAAAAATAAAAGATAAAAAGGGTAATTGCGTCTTTAATAGCGAGTTTATATCTCACTATTCTGACTTTTTTCTTGCAATTGTGAATTTACATCTCATAATTTTGACTTTTCTTCGAAGAATTGTAACTGCAAATTTTTATTCAAAATTCTGACCTTTTTCTTAGAATTGCAAGTTTATATTTAACAATTCTGATTTTGAAAAAAATAAGTCAGAAGTGTAAGATATAAACTCATAATTAAGAGAAAAAAACCACAATTCCCTTTATTTTTTTAATTCTGGAAATATAGTTTTTTTCATTTTTATTAGGAAAAGGGCTTCCATAGATAACCTTGTGTCTCTTCACCACTAGTATGTTTAGTCCGAGGTCACTGAGGATGTTTCTGGATTGTATTGTTTGACAGTTTCAACAATAGTTGAAACCTCTGCCATGGCACCTTTACCTGTGGAGACAGCAAGACTGGAATGTAAGACGAGCCAAAACACAAGAAACATTAATTCATGAAGTCCTTCATTGATCAAGGAGCAGGCTTATCAAAGCCTGCCAGATTCCATCTGTTTGATCTTTAGTTAACGAATAATGCATGAGTGACTTCACACGTCGATGAGAATTTTTTTATCTGTTCCATTTTCCCTTATCAATGCAATTGCCTCATAAAACCATACACTTTCTTAAAAGATACCTTCATCTCCACAGACTAGTTTTTTGGCAATACATGGTATCTCAATGTAGCCAAAGCTTTTAAGTGTGGCCACTTGCTGTGCAGTGATAGGGTGCTGCCACATGGCTGTGTTCATAGCAGGACAGAAGAGCAGAGGACGGTTGGTGTCCCAGGCCCGCACCACACATGTCTGTCATCAACAAAATGGGTAAACACACTTAGATACTAATGTATCAAAACAAATCCATACAAAATGCCACAACAATGTAATAAATACACGCCCTACCAGGAGGTTATCACATATTCCACTGGCAATTTTACCAAGCGTGTTGGCATCCAGTGGAGCAATTACCAGCAGATCAGCCCAACGTCTAAGTTCGATATGAAGCACAGGGTCAGAGCGCTTTGTCCACATCTAGCATAGAAATATACGCTACAATCTGGCTACTGATGTAACGTGTAACAATGTTGTTCTTTGAATAGTGAAAATGCATTGCTTCCTCTTCAAAGGCTGTACTGACCTCCCACTCATCCTTATCTGTGTACACACGGACAGGGACTTCATTGATATCGTAAAAATGAGTGGCATGGTCTGTGGTGACCACACGGACATCAACCTAGAGAACAGAACAGAAAAAATGACGTTCACCCCCTAAAAACATATCTTTAAATATAGATTTTAACCTTGAAGCAAATTTCTAATTTATTTAAAGATAAATATATGAAGATAAATTAAATAAATGTTTTTTTTCTTTTTAATTTTATATATTTATTCAGTTATTTATTACTAAATCAATCAATAAATCAAACAAATAAATAAATGTACTCAAGAAATGTTTTTTTCATTTTTATACCTTCTATTTTATTAATTCTTAAAGGCAAAATGCAACAGATGCTTAAACCAAAATACATTATTTAAAATTATTAAAATAATATAAAAATAACCCCATGTTAACGTAACTCTTAAAAGAGAACTAGCATAATTTCCATCTTAAAAAATTTGACTTTGTATTCTATAAATTAAGATATACAGTCATATAGGAATAACTTTCTATGTTGTAACAAATAGCACTCCCTAGTGGATAAATGTGTGAAATGACAGTGACATTGGCGAACATGATAACCTCAACGACAGCAGTGGCTCCGTGAAATCAAGCAGAAACTGTTTGAATATATATATACACTTACCCCTGGAATCTCAAGTAGTTGTGTTACCAACAAAGGCGCCTTGAGTGCAGCTACACTGCCAGTCAAACCAACTAGAACATGAAATTTTCTACTGTTTGTTTGCAAGTCCAGTTGTATATGATCAGATTCAGAATTCTGCTGCATTATAACAAAACATAAAACTTAATCTTGTTAACTATACAAGACTTTTTATATTTGGTTAGTTTCCCCTGTCTAAAGTATTTCCCTTGTAAGGTATGATATTTGTATCATTCATATTTGAAATGTATTTCGAGATGAAATTTTATTGGACAATTAAACTGCACATTTAAGTAGCGGCGAGTCTAGAGTCCGTGCATGTCAGTCGTCGCTCATTCTTCACGTTTTGTTTACTTCCGTAAACATTGGAGCTGTTACAATCATCGTCACAGCGCCGTCGCTGGCTGGAAGTATGACACATGAAAATGACACATGAAGCCGTCAAACGGATAATATTCCTACATATAAGATGATATACGCCTTTATTTGTGAGAATGAAATATAATTTGAACTTCATTAAAAAGAAAGTCATTCCCAGTGACGAATTGTGCTACCCATAATCCTGAGGGCAGCTCAAGTATAGGCTATTAAATATTGTAAATATTTCATACTTATAATAAAAATCGATAAATTGATAGTTTTGTATTGCACAATATATTTATTTCTTAATTTCGCATTATTGTAGTTCATTTGTTCGATTACGTCATTCGCAGTGCTTTATGGGTAGCGTAGTTCATTGTCTTGTACCGTTGTCCTGTTCTCCGATTTCTGTTTCTTTAAATACATATTTGAAAGCTGTGACTTGTCTCAGGGCAGGGTGGTTTGATTCGAGGCTTCAAACCTTTTACTTTTGACATTTTATAGAAAATTAATTGGATACTTCCGGAACTTGAAAAAGTGGGCGGTGAGTGTTGCGTTCATGACACGTGCACGCACGCGCACTCGAAGAATATTCTGGACAAATGACAGAATCTTTGGAAACGTCTTCCGGCTGCTTATTGCAAGATTTACATTGCCTGTCATTCATTGTTAAATCTGAGTAAGGCGCATTATTTAATGTGAATATTTGAAATGCAGGCTCTCACACCTCACGTGTATTGGGCGCAGCGGCATGGGGAGATATACCTGCGAGTGGAGATCAGTGATGCACAGGTAAGAAAAACTTGCTCTGGGGCAATTATTTCATAATAGTTCTTTTCTTATTCTGCTTTCTTTTCGCATTTATTGCATTTAATATATATGCAAATCCAGATCGTTTGTTACAGAACTATCAAAGTGAATGGTGTTAGGCCGATATTCTGTTGAATAACAACAGCCTCTGTAGGTCTGTTGACAGGCCTTGCATCAAGCCTAGATCACAGAGAATAAAAATGAAAATTACTGAAAGGGAGATCATGAATTGATCCTGCTGGACCAACTAACCATCTGGCCCAGTTACAATGACAGAGCATGATTTATTTACAATCCAGTTTCTGACACAGTATCTGCCCCTTTCCCCCTCATTGCTTTCTCAGGGCAGGTTAAAGCATGTTTGACCAGTCTACTAATTAAGGTGAACATATAGAATATCCTTCTGCCACTGAGTGCTCTGGAACAAAGGTGGTATTGCTGTTCTATATTAATAGGGTTGCTTTATGCAAATAAATGTTAAAACAGTTTGGAAAGCTGTCACATTGTTTACCTTAGTATGTCTCCAATAAGTCAGAATGGCAGAAGAAAAAGAAATGCCATACATAGGTCAAAACATTGTGACTTTTGGCATTTTAATTGCCAACCCTGTCAACACAAGCCCCAAAAACCATGGTGTGTATATATATACATACATATAGTTTTACAGGTCTGAAAAGTTTATATTTTCTAAAAGAAAAAACACAGTTGAGGGGTGAATTAAAATAACAGATATCATGATTTTTAGTTGCTTTAGCTTATTTAATGTTTGTTTTGTCTTTATTTCATCTCGCGGCCCCCAAGTTTGCTGAGGACCCTTAGTGAGCATTGGCCCCCAGTTGAGAACCACTGTTATAAACTGTTCAGTACATAATAGAATTTTACTGAAACCTCGTGAAAACAGCAGGGTTTCCATGGAGCAAGAAGAATGTAAAAATCTGTGTTATAATATTGGTCTGCTGGTCCTTTGTAGACTAATAAGTGTAATCGTTTAAATCTTCATTTCAAATATTGTAACCTCTTTAAAATGATTTTAAAAAACATGGAATATCAATGATCAGAAAGCCTGACAAAGTGAATGTGTTTTTCTATTGTAATCTATCCATTACTGATGCTTTAATATTTTATAACTGCGTATTATAATGTCCGTTTGATTCATGGTGCATTTGAGCGCATTGTACTGATAAAACAGGCAGTGGGAGGAGGAGCTTGAAACTTTACTTCACACTTTTTTTGTACTCGTTTTGTCTCTATCGCACAGAGTCTCAGTATTGGTGTAGAAGAGAACATCCTTCACTTCAAAGGTACATCTCACGACTAACCATCAGCTGGATGCTCTTTCTTTTCGGTTGTGTGACTTCTGTTTATTCTGCTCTTTTCAAGGTCAGGGGCATGGAGCGAAAGGAGAAAATGAATATGAATTCAGTCTGGAATTCCTAAAACCTGTTAAACCTGAGGTAACAGCCATCTTCCTTTATACTGTTGTGAGAAATTTCTGAAAACATCTATGTAAAGTGTTTGGTTGCTCAATGAAGCGCAGGAGGAACAGGAAAATGTTTGTGTCCACAGGTGAAACACAGATCCACCCAGCGGCAGGTGAACATCACAGTAAAGAAGCAGGGGCACGTGTGGTGGGATCGACTCACTAAGCAAGAGAAGAAGCCTCTGTTTTTAGCACCTGATTTTGACCGCTGGCTGGATGAGTCAGATGCAGAAATGGAGCTCAGAGAGAAGGTGAAGAGGTTTACTAATAACCAAAAACACAAATTATTTGTTATACTTGAGGAGCTTCACAGAAGTGCACTGTCTGATGTGTTAAACTGTTTTCTGTGCACAGGAAGAGAAAATAAACAAAATCAACATTGAGTCAAGGGTTCGTAAGGACCGTGAGTATATATTTAATTTTTTCAAGTTGAAAGTAAACAAACTGGCTCAGCTTACCAAATAATAACCATGTATTCATTACTGTTTTTATGTTACTGTGTTTACAGCTTTTCTTGGCTTGAAAAAAGGTTTTCTCTTTATGTACAACTTGGTCCAGTTCCTCGGTTATTCCTGGATATTTGTCAACATGACTGTACGTCTGTTCATTCTTGGGCAAGGTTAGTCTAGTTTTTCAACTTTTTGTTAGCAGTTTAAAGATAGACTTCTGCTTTTTAGCTGTTGTTATTGTGAGGAAATACATCTCATTTGAATTTTTTTTTAGAAGGCCTGCAGGTCTGTTATGCAAATTTTTGTACATATTTTTGTATATATATATATATATAGAGAGAGAGAGAAAGAATTCAGTTTAGGGCTTCTAAATCCCTTTTAAACCCAGGCTAAAAAATTTAAATTCTCACTGGGCATTTTAGAAGTGGGGTTTTTACCCAGGGGTTAAGAAACCCCTGCTCAGAAACATGGTTAGCACAGCTTTTGCAGTGTTTATGTAAACAAGTTGTGTGCTGCGTTCGTCCAATCAATGACACTGACACCACAAATATGCAAATAAGAACGTTAACCCAGGATCTAGTAATGTACAGTGTGAAACATCAGCGTATCAATACCCAGGATTAATTGTTAACCTGGGATGAATTATGAGCAGTGTGAAACATGTCGTGTGAAAAAGCCGCTTTAATTGGTTGGTGCAAAGTGGTTCTCCAAAGTGTGAAAACAGTGAAAACGGAGTTGTCTGTCTCGGAGTTCAGTATGGTCTTTACTGTTTTTTTTCCTCAACCCAACAGATTCTTTCTACGATACATTTCATACCATTGCCGACGTGATGTACTTCTGTCAGATGCTGGCAATAATGGAGGTTATTAATCCTGCTGTTGGGTTGGTTAAGACTGGAGTCATGCCTGCTTTCATTCAGGTATGTCTGGTGCACCTCATTCTTTTGTAACCAATTAAATGCACTTCATTATATACTGCTTTGAATAATCAATTTCATCACAGTGAAATATTTACATTTCTCTTGTTAAAGGTGATGGGGAGGAACTTCATCCTTTTTGTCATATTTGGCACTTTAGAGGATATGCAGAATAAGCCAGTGGTCTTCTTTGTCTTCTATCTATGGAGTATGATTGAGATATTCAGGTAATTAATAGTGTGTAACGTGCATGTTTATTAAGAGCATAGTTTCTGCTGATGGTGAGGAAATGTAAGAGTTTGTGTGATGGGGTAGTCTGCATTCTTTATCTACAGGATATCCTCTTCTTTGTGCTAATATTTCAACTTCCTATTTGCAGTTCTTGGTTTGTTAAAGCAAATGCATTTTCTCTTTCCAAAATATATTGAAAATTAGAACCTAAATTGGAATTACAGCAACAAAATACATTCTACATTTGAAAGAAATTTACCTGTGTATCTTTTTGAGCTTGGTATATGTATAAATATGTAGGTTAATGATTTTAGGCCGTTTTTATGTTCTTTGCTCTTTCTTATCACTAGGAGACACACATCCGTGTGCAAATAGTGAAATGGCAGTCAGTACCTCAAAACTAGGGCTGAAAGCAATGTAACTAGTTCATATGACAATATATAAATGAGAATACATATCTGTAATATAATTGAATGTTATATTTTTGTAATTTGTTTAGATTTTTATTTTATAAAATAAATATTTTTTATTAAAATTAATTTACACTTACCAGTAATTTCAAAATTTTGGGGTCACTAAGATTTTTTTTTTTAATATATATTCAGCATTAAATTAATCAAAAGTGGCAGTAAAGGGATTTATACAATTACAAAAGATTTCTATTTTAAATAAATGCTGTTCTTTTGGAATTTGTATTTATTAACAAACCCTGGGGCCCGTTCTTCGTACGTCGCTAACTCAGTTAGCTGGATTTGATTGTTGAGAATTTCACTTGATCTTGGATCGTTTGGTTCTTCGAAGCTTATCCTGGACTTGCTGTCATAGCAACAGGTCCGTAAGCTTAAACCTGCTCGGGAGCAGGCTTATTTCATGTAAACTGGATTAGATTGCATCTTTTTAAGCAGAATTGATACTTGAAATCTGTCCCAGTCACCGCTACTTTATTACAAGAGTACCCTACTGGTCCAGAGACAATAATTTAAAATAATAATAATAAACAGCTATTATGGGAGTGGCTTGATGGAGCGCAGGAGATGCAGATAACATTATCTTGACCCTTAAGAAACTTTAATTAATGCTGTCACATAACAAATCTGCTTCAAAGATAAAATTAAATGAACTGCTAATTACAACATTGAAATAAAAATGTAAAGCCTGTACAAATACTAGAAATCGTGAAAATAAATAATTGGGAATCCTGTAAAAATAAATACAAATAAATTAAAAACAGTGCACATTTCATTTATCTATTATAACATTTATGTAGTTTTGTTCGCTTGGCTGTTTCCTTATAAAGGTCCAGAAATTTGTTTTTTTGTAAGGTGTCTTTTTTTTTTTAAATTAGATGATGTGATTACGTTGCTGTCTTGCCGCCAGCCACTTGGTGCATTGCTGATCGTGGTTTAGAGTATCGATACATCTGAGAACGCGCAGTAATCTAGACAATTTAACCCAGATATTTTAATCCAATACACAAATTCGTTTGAAGAACCAAATTAGCCAGAGATCAGTTATCAGGATTAGAAGATCTGGAATCTTTCAAATCTTCTCAGATGTAATAAGCAACGTACGAAGAACGGGCCCCTGAAAAATATTTATCATGGTTTCTCAAAAAAATATTAAGCAGCACAAATGTTTCCTGAGCATCAAATCAAGGATCATGTGACAGTGAAGACTGCAGTAATGACAACTGAATATTCAGCTTTGCATCACAGAAATATTAAAATTGAAGAAAATAAATTATAATTCTGTTTCACAATATTGTTTTACTGTATTTTTGATCAAATCAATGCAGTCTTTGTGAGTATAATAGACTTAAAAGAACAAAAATCTTACTTATGCCAAACTTTTTAAATGGTAGTGTGTATTTTTCTATTTTGCTTTAAAAAGCAGTTGTTGTAATCATCTGAGCCCTACAGCTCGGTCCTAAAAGGGACCTCTTGTTGAATAAAAATGGATCTAATCCTGCATTTGTAAAAATGAACCATAGGTATCCTTTCTACATGTTGGCTTGCATTGATACGGAATGGAAGTTGTTGACTTGGTTGAGATACACCATATGGATACCACTGTACCCTCTTGGAGTTCTAGCTGAAGGTATGTGTTCTCAAGTCATAATCTGTAGATTAGCCCTACCAGAAGGAAAAATCATGATGGGCTGTTTATGAGAAGGTGAGACATTAATGTGTAATGTACACGTGTAACTGACAGCTTTTCTTATGCTCCCTTAAATTATGATCAGCTGTGGCGGTGATCCAGTCCATCCCCATCTTTGATGAAACCAAACTCCTCAGTATTCCTCTGCCTAAAGCCATTGGCACCTCTCTCAGCTTTTCCTACATCCTGCAGCTCTACCTGGTGATCATGTTCTTGGGTAAGGTCCACAAAACATGCAAAAAAGTGAATCCAGGGTTCTTGCCACAATGTTTGTCCAATGTATTTATAGACATTTTGAGCATAAACTGAGTATAAATTGCCATTACAGTTTTATGACATTAATATTTTAATGTTCGTTAAATGTTTTAAATGATCTAATATTTCCAAGTTGTCCATGTCTGTGGGAACCCTGTAAAAGAGTATAACTGCTATGCAATATAAATATATTTTTGACAATTTCAGGCCTCTTCATCAACTTCCGCTACCTCTTCAAGCAAAGGAGTAGACGGTTTCGCACAAAAAAGAGGAAAGCCAACTGAGGGGAAGGGGAAGCCACATTTGTCACTCTCCATGTGTATCTCTGTTTTCTTTGATTTAATTTGCCGCCTCCATTTTCTTTCTTTACATTTGCCCTCTGTCACAGAGAAGTCATTACTGAGGGAAAACTATCTCTCTTCTTTCAAACATCAACTCAAGTGCATTTACTTTCTAGATGCTGAAAGACCATGACTGAGTTGTAGAGGATATGGATGATTAATTTAAAACACTAGAAAGAAATAGATCTTATCAAAGCAGGACCATGAAGGTATTTATACATTGTATCATTCCATCTATATGCAGTATGCTTGTGTCTTTGATGTTGTACATTAGCTGTGTGACAGGTTTACAGAAGCAACATTTTATTTTCCTGTCATTCCCTGAGATGTGTTGTAGTAGTCATTTCTGTTGACACAGCACTGATAACAACAACATAGACCATGAACCTCAGGGAAAACGTCATGAAGCGTTTCAGTGTCGTTGGATGTGAATGTGTAAATGAAACGGTGAAATGTTTAATTAAATTTCAGTGAAACAAACCATTGATTTTCAGATGACTATCATTAAGCATAAACTACAGGCAGTTTCATTTTTATTGTTCATTGTTAGAAAAAGTTATTTACACAAACAGTTGCTGGTCTGAAAACAGATTCCAAAGTCTCTAAATGCATTTTCTTGGAAAACCAATGAATGTTTTTCTTTCCTCAAATTGAGTGTTCAATGTCATAATTCATGTCACATGTTTCCAAACCTTTGTGGCACTAATAGAACATTGAAAATGCCACATTTGTGTGATTCTACTGCAGTAACTCATTTCGCATTGAGCAGAGTTTTTAAATAAAAGTACGTTCCTCTATAACTGATCTGGCAGTTGTCCACTGAGCATTGTACCTCCATCCTCTATATTCTGTCGGTTCCTCCTCCCCCTGAGAAATCAGTGAGCATGGGGGTGATGTTGTGTTCATAGGCTGCATACTTGGAGTCTCCACTACTAGCCAGTTTGAGCTGCTGGGCAGCATGAGAGAGCTGGAAGGCGGCATCGGGATGGGCGGAGTCAGGCAGCAGCGTACACTCCCTCTCCAAAAGTTCAGCCACACTCTTTAGAAGCTCCCAGAAACCAAAGGCGAGAGCAGACTTCCGCAGACGGTTCAGTTCCTACAGTGATGAAAATAACATTTCACAACAAAAAATGATTTTAACTGTAATCAAAAGGGTCATATATCAGCATATGATATCCTTTCTACATAATAAACTTTATTTTTTAAATATTTTTAATATAGAGAGAAAGAAACTGAAAAATGTAATATGTATAAATATCCACCTTATAGAAGGTTTGTGTTTTTTCTGGCAGTTTCCTTGCATTACGGAGAATTTTCTGTACATCCGTCTGAAGTTGTGATTATAAAAATGTTTAGTAAAATGACATTTAATTAGTGTCCCGTCAGATATATTAAATGTAGTGTAGTATTCAGGTGTATACCTGCAGTCCGCTTGCTTTAATCCAGACGGTAACATTCTGAGCATAGCTTCTTTTGTTTTTCGGCTGTATGGGAAAAGGACTTTTACTGTCATCTTCGCCATAGGGATTTTCAGCTGCATCTGTAGGTCATGCAAACAAAGAATCATAGTCAACTGATATTTATATCTTTGGCCAGTAAGCAAAACCTTATGCAAACAATGAGCAAATATTTGTATGTATGTATGTTCCTCCAGTCTCAGAAGGGACCAAAGTGTGAGAGAGGAAAATAAATATTTAATCATGCAAATGTGTGGTATTACGGTTATCCCTGACCCTTGTGTATTTACCTACAAGTTTCCTAACTGAACTCTGAACCATCCAGGTTACCTTTGTTTCAGTGTATTAATTATTAACTACTTGAACACAATGCATAAAACAATACAGTGCAGTTTATTTTTTATGCGTTTTTACTGTGGCTGTTGCATAAAATTACTGAGTAAAAACTTGCTACCTGAGGCAGGGCCAAGCTGTGATATTCTGCCCAACCAGGGCAGAGGCTCTGAGCCAAGCTCAAAGAGTGACATCATTAGATTGGACTTCTTCTTACTGTCTGCCTGGGAATAAAGCATCCCGAACCAGTCTGGCCTGACAGAGGAAACATTATGGACAGGAAAACTTTTATTTCACAGTAACTAGATTATTCAGCTCAAATATGCTGGAGATGAAAACAAATCCTTCTAATTTGACAGTGCAATTCACTAAAAGCACATTTATTAATGTATTGCCAACATTTTGAATGCTTCTGAAAAGGCAGATGCATATTTTCATATTGATCCTTACCCTAGTTGTACAAGTGCCACCATGCCCTCTACCTTTAGGCTGCCATGCAGAAGAACACAAAAGTTTGGGCTCTTTCCAGCCATCTGATTTGTGGAGGTCTCTTCCTCGGTGTCATCAGTGGCCCCTGTACCGATCTCATCCCCCTCTGTCAAGCAAAAGAACATGCCTGTGAGCGCCAGCCAATCACACACATATTTATCATAACTTTTGCCGGCTCGGAGACGCTTGCTTGGTACTTCTCCTGCTCTTTTTCTAGCAAAAAATCACTCATCACTAAATGAAAGCTTAAAGTGAAGGCCTGATTATTTCAGGGGGCCTTGTCACAAGTCTATTGTTTTTGAATTTCTGTTACTTTTGCTATATTTTCACACTTAAAACAATGATTTGGTGTTCCTCTTGTACCATTGTCCTTTTTTGTGCTATGCAATAAGTCTCCTGACAGTTTCTCTCTCAAGTGGTTCCATTGTTGCCAGCATTAAGTCTTAGAATGATTCAGTGGGCTGTTTAATGCTTTTAATTGTCAAGACATTACTTGTCAAGACATTACTTCTCTATAAAAGTTTTGGTTTAACATACTTACCTGTTGATCAAAAATTGCCTTAAACATTTTTTGTTTATTTAGTAACTTTGAGGAAGGTGTACTCATTTTTGCAACACGACATTTTATCACTTTGATTAGAAAATCTTATTTTCCAGAATAATTTTGACATGCTTCTTTGGTAATTGATCAAGCATACTTGCTGGAACATTATATCTCTAAAAAACCATAACATGTCTTCTAAGTAAAGAGTAATTGCTGAATTTGTGAAGTTTCAGAGGAGGTGTACTCATTTATGCTGTGTGCACTGTGTGTGTGGGTGTGTGTGTGTGTATATATATATATATAAACAAACACAAACACTAATATAACACAAACACACACAAACATTTATGATTAATACAATTTATAAAATATTTTATTAGGTAGCAACTGCTGTGAAATAATACCAATAATCAGGATAATCATGAACAACTAGAAAAGTCATTCAAATTAATCGGTTAATAAAGTGTCATCTGGAATTATGGAATTCCATTAAATTATAATTGTTTTCTTTCACCATTTTAATATATTGCCACTTCTTTTTTTGTAAATAAACAAGTTGAACAGCTGTGTCACTAGAACAGAAGTAACAGAAAATAAATAAGGATGTGGATAAGATGACCTAGGAAAAAATATGAAACAAATACTGACCTTTGTTCACAGCAATGGGAAGGACCAGGTGCCTGGATAAAACCGGGGGGCTGGAGATATCTCCAATCTCAATAAAACCCACAATCTCCAAGTCTATATATAAAACACAAGGTAACATAACTATCAAGTGCACTTTGATCCAATTTCCACTTTATGTAGAATCTAGGATGATTAGCAATAAATAAAAACATTTATTTACATTTATTGTCTGATTAAAGGCTTTAAATGCAATACTTATTATATAAATTTATATTTAATATATTATGTAAACATGCTCACATAAAATGCCTTATTTATATGTGTGACACACACCTGACACACTCTGAGGAAGGCTGAAAGCCGAAATGCATCAGTGTGCAGAGTTTTAGGCATTTTTAATGTTTGTTGAGATGGCCAGAATGTGAATAAATGCTTTTTAACTCTTTTGGACCAGAAGAAGTGCCTTGGATTCTTTTTTTGTAATAGTTGCTTTAAACCCAACCAAAGAGCACCTTCTGGGATTACTTCACAAGGTCCACAAGTAGGTCCTTCACAAGGTCAGCAAGAAGCACTTCAAGATGTCTCCAATGATCTATTAAGATTAAGGACATGATCATTTCACTAGCTTCTTTACTCATACCTGTTTGCACTGTTCTGGGCATGGGATCCACTTCCTCATCTATTGTCACTGGTTCTGGCCTGGGAAAGACCTGCACATCAGAGGTCAGGTTCCCACAACGCAGCACCGCATGGAAGGGAGAGTATGCCTGGTCAATCAGCTTACTGCCAACACAAAAGTGATGTTAACCTCAAAATGTTGCATAAACAACAATATGCACTTTATTAAATCAAATACAAGAATATACAGTATTTAGTAGTATGTATGCACAAAGTAACATCACTCACCCAAACATAGACTGGACACTTTTAAGACAAAGGGGTCCCTCCATAGTGTATATCTGACCCTCTCCACCATTCAAATTAATCAGCTGCTCTAGGTTATCCATGCTATCCGTAGCTTGGAGCTTCAGGGGACATCAAAACAACATAGATTTAATAAAGGAAAAACATAAAATAAAGAAAGAAATTATAAATATATATATATATATATATATATTAAAAAAAAATTATGAAATTAAGTGTATGTTCACAGTTCTTGAGTATGTTCATTGTGATGGAAAAACTAAGTTAGTACAAAGACAAAAAACAAGCAGGAACTAATAAAAACGAAAGAAACAAACAACAAAATTACTAAAACTTGAACTAAAATTAAAACGGAAGATATAAAAATGAAAACTCATTCAAAATAATGATAAAAATAAAATAGTCTCTTAATCATACCAAAATAACATTGCTAAGGACACAGTGAAAACAGACTAAAGTACCTCCTCTGCATTTGCAATGCACATGACATAGAATTTGGAAGGGAATGGGAACGGCAGTGGAAATTTCTTGTCCTCCACACGTTGTTTCACTGTTTGCAGGGAATGACGCAAAGATCCACGACCAATGCCAAGTGCACCATCAGTAACCAGTACCACCTACAGGCCACCATAAGAACAACATAAACACTGATAAACAACATCAATGCAGTCAAATCTAAACATTTACCATTATATACAAAAAATAATTATCTGTAGAAAACAGAATGGAACAATTATCTCAATTGTATATTACAAACATTAATGTTTAAAATCTAGACATTCTACTAAATCAGTCATATCCCTTAACTAAACAGACCTAACCTATTGCCAGCTATTTTGAAAATGTACAATACATTTATATCTAAATGTATAACGTACATTACTGTATATACTACATTTTACTGTACACTGACACTGCATAACACTGTATTTCATACTATATTTATTATGGTTATTCCAATATGTTTATATAAGTGTACTGTATATGCACACTTCACTTATTGCTTTTTTCATAATATATTGTATTTTCAATAACTGTTTTTTTTATTATTTTTTTTTTACCTGGCATGGGCAAGAGGTTCCCCATTCCTGCTGTACTACATTACTAACACCTTGCAATGCAGCCTCTAGACAGGTTTTATCATAGTCTTCAAGGTTATTCAAGGCTTCCTGCAAAACATTGAATGAATGAGCGATAACAATAAGACCCCAGACAACTTATATTTTATTTAGGTAGCATGACAACTGGTCTATTTTTACCTGCAGAGTATTGTAGTCTCTGGTGAAGGGCACCATAAGCTCCCAGAGGGAGGAGAAGGTGACAAGTGAAGTGAACTCTAGTCTGTAGTTTGTGGCCATGTGTTCAAACAGCATGGTCAGTCCATGAACTGCCAGGTTCTTCCTCTGAAACTCTTCACTGCCCTCCACTGACACTGGTCGTGTCATGGACAGCGACAAGTCCATAAGAACCACAGTGGGCATGGTTACAAGCTCTTCTCTTTACACTTTGAAGAACAGTTATGAATGAAAGCTTGAGATATCTGTGTAAAAACAGGAGCATATGACAGCGTGAGCAAAGAGGCTTCTGGAGTGGACATCACAAGCAGGATTGGTTAATTGAAAACGCACATATACAATCATTTCCCTGGTTTTGTTATTGTTGCACTCTGCTGAAGAAAAAATAAACAAACAAACAAACAAAAAAAACAAAAAACAAACAACAACAAAAAAACCCAGCGTAAACCAGCCTAAGATGGTTTGCTCGTCTTTGCTGGTTTAAACTGGTCTCCTAGTCTGACCAGCTTACAGAATCCAAACCCCCTCTAAAAAGAGCTGCTTGACCAGGCTGGGAGACCATCAAATCTTAGGCTGTTTAAAACTGGAGTTTCTTAGACGTACGTACACATAGTTTATTCATTTATTTTTAATGTTACAGAACAACCAAAGTAAATATGAACGTTGCTATGTCAGCGCCCTGCCAAACATTCGTACTGTAAATTTGACTCAAAATGATTATAAACGTTTTAATTTCAGTAGACATTTTCGAATACAACTCGTAAGTTAGATATGCAAACCAACTTTTGAAAAATTTAAACAAAATGTTAAAATGTTACCCATCGCCGAAATCCCTTCTTCTTAACCAAGTGTGCACCGTGATAACGGGACCGTTTGGAAACAAAAGAAACCTGGCAACTAGTTCCTAGTCAAGAACGTGAGCGAGAAAATGATATTTTAAAAGTTGTATATTAATATAAATTATCTCATAAAATAAACGGGGAAAAATACAAGAGATGGCCTATACACAAACGTATATATCTAGGATAATGCTGTAGACAAAAAGAGTTAGAATCAGTTAAAAATCTCATTGTGGGTATTAATCTGTAATCCATAATCCATAACCATAATTATGTAATAATAATAATAAACTATTCTCAAAAAGTTTATTTAAGACTTCGTATTATATTTTTTAATTAGCAGGTTTACGCGTGTTTTCACTTTCTACAATTCTGAAGGAAAAGCATAAGAGCAAAATAATAAATGGATAAATGGTTCAAGACGTAATGAGAGTGTGAGGAGAGAGTACATCTAATCCTCTTAAAAGACTTCAGGTATTAGGTATTGTGCTGATCCACGCTGAAGAGCTGTCCTGCGGTGCGTCCTGCTTGACCTAAGCAGCGTTCCCAGCATCCGTGCCTTTCCCTGCAGTCCAGCTGTGAGACAGCAGCGCTCCACGCACCGCCGCGAGCGTCGTCCTTCAACCGGTAGGTTTTATTTGGCGTGTTCTGAATTATTTCTTGCATGAGAGCAAAGCAAGTTTTAATATACATTTCTTTGTTAATATGGTTCATTTATGGCTGATATAGAAATACCTCCCGCCACTAAAGAGTTGGTCGCACTTTACATTTTAGTGTTTCTGCTACTGTGTTTACAAAATACGTAATTTCATTGTTTTTATGGAGCTTCTTATAATGGCACAATGTTATTAGTAATATATGTATAGGCTTGACAAAAAACTTCAATAAAAATGAGACGGATATTTTCCATGCTATGTTCGTTTAGACTTAAATTAAAGAAATGCTTCAAGAAATGCTTTTCTTAATCATTTATTCATTCAGAAGCAGTGTCAAAAGTTTTTATTTTTTATTAAGGGACAATATCATCTCTTGAAACAGGGGCTCTTTTATTTTTTATTAGGGCGTTTTTCCTAACCGTAGACTATATAACACATAGCGTGCTATTAATTTATGTGAATTAGATAGATAGATAGATAGATAGATAGATAGATAGATAGATAGATAGATGTGAATGAAATGTATAAAAGGTTGAATAACTGATGAAAAGGGGCATTTTATTACTTTAAGTGGTATTTTGCCCCAAGCTCAGGTTTTTCTTTATTTCTGACCATCGTAATAGGTTGGATCCACATTTTAAACAATTCACATGCTTCTAACAATGTAATTTACAAGAAGCTAGAGTTGTTAAAAAATTATTTCATTTTTGTTTTAATTTAATCCAATGCAATGTGTTGGTTAGATGAACAATTTTAGGAGTGTAATGGCCGCTGTAATCTGCTGATCCTGCATTCAGTGTTTCCTATACAACTGTTGCACTCAGTATTCCTCCTTTTATCCACTGTAAGGTCTGTGAGAGGAAACCCGCACCACAGAGAAAATGAGATGAAACAGTCTGAGAGTGAATGCTGCATACCCCTGCATCTTTTGGGGGGAAATTCTGGATGTTCTGGGTGTCATTGCCCTAAAAAACAACTTGGTGCCCTTTAGGAAGCATACTAGAAAATGTTCCTGACTCGAAGAAAGAGACTTCACCTTAGCCGGATAATATTTCTTCTGTCTGGGGTTTTCCTTTGTTCTTTATATCAACTCACTATCAGAGCCAGACTACCAGAACCCTGGTCTGAGCCCCAGACAGCTGAAGAACCTGAGGATGGCTCTGAACTTGGCTCTGGAGGGTCAGAGATAACAGTGCTTTTGACTAATTTGACTACTGCTGAGCCAAAGAGCTCCAACCACACAGATAGTGTCCAGTTGTCAGAACCAGCGACAAATGTACCCATCCCAACAATATCTAGAACGGAGGCACCTACAACAACCACAAACAGGACAATCATCCATTGCATCTATGTGGATCCAGACCTTCCAAAACCCACCCCAGTTCCTACACCAGCAACCGATACGACCACTGTAGTGCCCAACACTACAGCATCCAGACCAGGAGAGGCACCACACATGAAGGGCGAGTACCCAGAAGACATCTTCTCCGTTGAGGATCGACGCAACGGCTGGGTCATTCTTCATATCTTTGGAATGGTATACATGTTTGTTTCTTTGGCCATCGTCTGCGATGAGTTTTTCGTTCCTACGTTGGGGGTTATAACAGACAAACTGGCGATCTCAGATGATGTGGCTGGGGCGACGTTCATGGCTGCTGGAGGCTCTGCTCCTGAACTCTTCACTTCCTTGATCGGGGTCTTCATTTCTCATAGCAATGTGGGTATTGGTACCATCGTTGGCTCGGCTGTCTTCAACATCCTATTTGTGATCGGAATGTGTGCACTGTTTTCCCGGGAGATGCTTCACCTCACCTGGTGGCCTCTTTTTCGGGATGTGTCCTTCTACATCCTCGATCTCATTATGCTCATCATCTTCTTCTTGGACAATACCATTATGTGGTGGGAGAGTATGATGCTGGTGGGCGGTTATGCTACCTATGTTTTCTTCATGAAGTACAATGTTCAGATAGAGCATGCCTTTAAGTCTCAACTCAGGAAACACAAGAACATTGTCAAAGTTATCGCGGTCGAAGAACCTGAGAAGGTACGCCTCATTATTTTTGCCTTTAATATTCACATAGGAGTTTTTTGGTGAATCACATCGTATTTCACAACCTAAACTAAACTTGCCTTGTTATAAAAGGGCCAAATTATCAGATTTTTAAATTAATAAATAATAAAAGTTTATGCCAGACTACTTAATTAATAAGATTTTAATTTACATATGCAGTTGTATAAGCCTGAAATTAATCTTAAAACAGAAATGAAAAATATATTCATCATAGAAAAGGTGTATTCAAAAGTATTTAAAATAGGTGTATTCATTGTATTTATAAATTGTACAAAAAATAGCATCATATTAAATAACATTTATTCACTACATATACCTTTATTCAAAGTGACTAATTGTGTATTTAATAAACACATTTTATCAGTACTGGGATTCGAACCCACAACCTTGTGCATTATGATGCACGATTTCAAGAACATGGATTGCATGATAGCAATTAGCAATTAGCAATTTGTTTGGTTTTTGAGAGTGTTGACGGTTTCTGCAGTGGTAAGCCTTCTAGTGATGAGGAACATTTATTCTGCTATAATATCAGCTCATATCTGTGATAACAGAGCTATAATAGCATCCCACTCAGGTGAATGTGAATGTGAGTCACTTATGTTTATTCATTGAGCAGATACGCATGGGTTGCGTTTTCCTTTGATAAACAGAAATGAAAAGGATCTCTTGTGTCTGCTGGGGCCAGACATTGTTAATGAGTTGTCTTGTAGCAGGCGAGGTATTTGGAGCAGGTGCATTTGGCTCACTGTGACAGCCCCATCTGTATTAGTGACACTATCCCGTCACATAATAAAATTGTGTGGTCATTTTCACAAGTTCCTTTCTTCATCCTGAACATCCCTCAGCTTAGACGCTGTGGTGAGAGAGGGGTTTAGAGAGAGCAACACTTGATAATCTGTCATAACATCCTTGTGTTCACACTCTACCTGAGAGGGAGATTTTAAACTGCAGTGACAAACAGTCTATTGATTATAGTAAATATGTCTCATACTGGAAAAAGGTCTATTAATAAATGGACAGCATATCAATAATCATCTATATGATCAAAATAATAATAATTTCATCTAATATCTGGCAGAGACGCTCTGGACTGGTAAAACAATGACACTCTGATCTAAAGACATTCACTTAATCCTTTGAGGGCCTGCTGTGATTTACAAACTGTGTAACATATAGAGTGTTTAAATCTGCTAAGTGTGATTGAAGCTTATATTGTGTAAGAAGGCTTAATAGACCCAGAGGACCTAGATCTCTGTCAAACTAAACCCATTGGATTGAATTTATCACAGATGACAAATACAACAGTTACAATAAAATTTAACTAAAACTAAATCTATAAAAATCATTTTCATTAACTGAAATAAAGCTGAAACAAAATTATATAAATATTAGATGGAAAACTTAAACTTCAAAAACATAAAGAGAAATTATAAATAATGCCTTGGCAAGTAATTGAAATAAAATAAGTTAATGCTGAAGTACTAAAAAAACCTCAAACTTAAATTGAAACAATAAATGAAAGCTAATTAGAAATATTAAGAAAAGTGACAAAATCACTAAAAGCTGAAGTAAAATTCAAATGAGAACTGAAAAGATAAAAAGTTAATTCAAAAGTTAATTCTAAATATTAAGAAATACTATAACAGTATATAAATAATACTAAAATAATACTGGTATGTTATGTTACATCCTCTTATGTTACAGGTTTTCTTCCATTTAGAATAAATAAATTATATTGTAATTTTAAGTAAATACATACATTTTAAATACACTCCTTCCAGTTTGTGAGGGTACATGAATGAATCCTTTGTCAAGTTTGTGACAGTTGTCACCTTTATTCTCCAAACAGCAGAATGAGAGGTGAAGGTCAAAGGTCAAATCAGTGCCTTGCATCCAATGTAATGTTTCAAACTGTTGTTGCACACAGGACAATGGGACCTCAGGTGAAGAGAACAGGCCGCCTGAACCAGAAGACAAGAATAGATTAAAGGTAATCAAAAATATGGAAATATATGAACAAATAATAATAATTCAAAATATGTGATCTCTGATTACTCTTAAAGGAAAAGGGTGTAATCTATGCATTAGTATAGTCACACAACAATGACTGTTTCCAAAGAGATCACGCAACTGGTTTAGCCAATGTTGATGTGTCGACCTAAACAGAGCAATTTTTAATTAAGCAACATATTTTAACTCCTGAGAAGTCAGCCTACAAATGGCTTTTCATAGTTGTCTTTGAATTACAAACTAAGATATGAGGAAGCATTTTAACATCCAAAAATGACAGACCTTATCTTTAAAAAGTCATGAAAACGCAACAGAGACACACAACAGTCTTGATATGATTTGATAAATTTCACATGTCCTGTCATATGAATATGGGATTATTAATTTAATTAGCAACATATATATGGCATTTATGCTCCATAAAGTCCACATTATTTGCAGGTTCAGATATGAATTGTTTCAACATGATCATTTAGTGTGAGCATTTGTCAGAATATTTCTCCTCTCTTGTGTAGTTGAAGCCCACACTGCAGCGCGGGGGCAGTTCTGCCTCTTTGCACAACAGCACCATGAGGAACACCATCTTTCAGCTGATGATTCACACACTGGATCCTCTTGGCGAGGGTAAGAGCCCTTCAGTGCCTGAACCCTCATAATGATAACTCATTAAGCAAACACCGCACGGAGCCGTTACAAATTTCAATTCTGGTGGTTTAAAGAGATAGTCCACCCAGAGATTACAATTCTGTCATCATTTACTCACCCTCATGTCTTTTCAAACCTGTACGACTTTCGTTCTTATGTGGGAAACGAAAGAAGATATTTTGAAGAACGCTGGGAACCAAACAACATGCATCCATTGTATGGACAAAAAAAAATCTATTATCTCCTATGTTCCACAGAAGAAAGAAAGTCATTTTTTGGAATGAAAAATGGCGAGATGATGACAGAATTGACATTTTTGGGTGAACAATCACTTTTCAGATATGTTTCTGAAAGCTGTATCACAAGGTTTATAAATTAGTTTTTGAGTAAATGTTAATAGTAAATAAGCAGGAAAGGTATATGCTAAGTATTTAGTGCTTTTTTATTATTTGAAGACTCAAATTCTGCCATTTTATGATGTTTACTGACTGTGGTGTATACAAAGTGGTTGATTTAAACACTACTGGTTTACTAGAGGTATGGGGTAGATGCAATTTTTGCTTTAGATGCTTTATGGTTACACCTTCTGAACTGTTTTGTATATCGATATTGTATAAAGATCAAAATACCAATCATATAATAGGCCTATATTCCCTCAGGCAAGCACTGTAAGACATTCAGAAGTGGAGAGCAGGAGAGTCCCTTTGTCCTTCTCCCAGTACAAATGGATTAGCAAAGCGTGTCCCACATGATGACAGCACTAAGTCCAGATTGATACTAAGAAGATAAATAGCTCTTTCTCAGTCTATGGAGTGGAGAGTGATTCATAGTAGTGAGAGAAGGCCCACTGCAGTGGCTCTATGACCTTTTTTCAAGTCACATCAGGGTGTATGTCTCCATTTAAACATACACTATATTATTTCCTCATTGCACATGGGCTCTTAAACAAGATGGTATTATCTGCAGAAACACTGTTATTTTAGCATCACAAAAATGTCATCAGAAAAGTCGGTTCCTATTATAAGCTACAGAAACATCATCATAAATTTGAATATAATTACATAAATATTATGTGCAGTGAAGATATGATTTCATATGATTACCTTGCATGGCTCCTTGATGGCTGGCATGCATACGTGTAAAGCAGAAGTCCTGGTGCTCAGATCTCTGCCGGTCAGTGGTTTGGGTTGGTTCCCTTGACCTTCAGCCTGTCCTCAGGAGGCTGTGCAGCACCTGCGCTCTCAGGGTCTTCACAGAAACCTCCCAGCACTGTGCTGCTCCATCATTAAGCTGCTTTTGATTGAGCTCGTAAAGGCTGGATGAGAGCCAGGCTCTAGCAGCTCAATCCTGTTATGGTGATGGGGTCCCTGCTCATTTACAAGCCTTAGTCAATGAGATAAATTTAAAGATTCAGTTGAACATATCTACATTTGGGTTGATAAATAACTGACAAGCACTTAACAACTTTAGGACCTCAATTGTATTGCCTTAAAATGCTCTGTATACTCTGCTTATCAGTCTTTTGAATCTCACAAAGAAACGTCTTGGTCATATTTCACCCCAAAATGAATAGAAAATATTTTTTTAAAGAAATGAAGCCTATTGATTAGATCCATTTTTGTTGCATTTTGTTTTCATTATTTTCTTTACAATTAAACACCCCACCCCCAAATTTAATTACATGATGCAAAATTTTATATAATAAAAAGTTAAAGTTTGAGTCAAAATCTAAAGTTTGGAACAATTACATTTTTTTAGGTTTTTGATAGAAAAGATTTTTGAAATAATGTCATAATCTAAGAAATCAGGCTTGATAACCCAAACATTGCTTCACATGAGATTCACCCTTATGCATTTATACCTTGACCTGCAGATTTTTTTTTTTTTTAACAAATCTAGTTTTTTTGGCATCCAAGTCAGAGCAGACATGAGTAGTTTGAAGGCCATTAGGAGATGCATTTGTGACACTCACCATGGTATTATTTGTTGTATATAAATCTACTTTTATTTATTAGAGTCAGTGTTTACTGGAGATGTAAAAGCTAGAAGCTCTTTGGAATGTAAAGGTAAGGGGCTTAGTGTTTGTGATGTTATTCTTGTGATGTGATGCCGTCTTGTAGTAGCCTGTGAGATGTGAGGAAATGACATTTTGTTTTATGTCTGTGAAATGAGGGCTTCTGTCATTTGTGGTACTGCCATTGTTGACCCTGACAGTGTCAGTCAAAGTCTACATTCAAGCTATATTCTTCCTTTCCTGGTTTGCAGTGAAATTTAAAGACAAGGCTCAGATTTTGAACGACATGGCCCGGGGGAAGGTAGAGAACAAAAAGAAGGAAAAATCTGGTGAAGGTGAGATTTTATAATCTTAGTCTGTTCTATTATGATTGCACAGAGCTTTGTAGACAGGTCGGTACATTGTCCCACCTCACAGATGAGCTCTGTTGAATATTCAAAATGGTTATTAATGTTGCATTTCCACAAGCAGTAACGCACCAGCTGTGTGCTGGATGAAAGGTACAAAGAGAGGGCAAGCTGCCAGGAGTTTGGCCCGTTTTGCCCTCTACACAGGATCCCGCATTCCATATTTCCACCTTTTGTTTCTACTTGAGAGCTGCTTTACACATTACCTGACATAATGATCAGGCTCCATCTCATGAATTAAGCATGATAGGCTTGGAATCAATGTGGATTATCTTGTGCTGCAACTGCTTTGTTTGAAATTGCCGCCAAGCAATATAGCAACATTACTCACTCCTATTGAAGAAATCTTCACTCCACATCTGAGAGGAGCTTGTAGTATTGCAACATTTAGGAAATAATTGCAAGCTTGACTGATGTTTTATTATTGTGGTTTAAATAAGGTGACGATCAGACGGAACAGTCCAAGGATTCCAAAGACGAGGCTCCAGGAGCCAAGGAAGAAGAAGCTAGTCAAAAGCCTGAGGTAGAAAAGGTGGGCCTATTGCTTCTCGAAAAATGTTGGGAAGAAGAAGGAGGAGATCTGAGACACTTGTGTGCTTTTAATGAGCTCATCAATTCTTTACCTTGTTGCAAAGCTGACAGACATGATCTGTCAAACATAGTATGTGATTCATATTTAAGAAATAATTCACCCAGAAATGAGAAGTTATTTAATCACCCTCACGTCATGACATCCTTTCTTCTGTGGAGCTCGATAGGAAATGTTTGAAGAATGTTCATTACAGTGAAGGAAAACTGGAGGTTTCAAGCTTAAAAAAGGCAAAAACGCACCATAAATTTAAGGTGTTATTTTTCATGATGCATTAACTATGTCTGTTTCATAACCTAATCATTCTTTAAGTCAAATCTTTCAAATCAACCAGTTCATTCAGGTTACAAAACTGGTCTGAATGATTCATTCACAGTTCGGACTGATCAACTTCTTAAATTCAGATCACTGACTCAGGTTAACATCTCAGTGGAGACAAAGATTATCTGTGAATGAATTCAGTGAAGCTATAGCTTCATATTATACTTTTATTGTGCTTTTGCATACTTTTTGAAGCTTGAAAGCTCCCATCTCTATTTATTATTATAACTGCATGAAAAAGAGCAAGCCCTCTGTGTTCCAAAGAATAAAGAAATTCATATTGGTTTGGGACAAACTGAATGTGAGTAAATGATGATAAAACTTTCACTTTTGGGTGAACTGTTGCTTTAAGTCAGTTCTCCTAATTCTTTTTTCTGTGTGGGTATTATGTTTTCATCTGTCTCTTTCTTACTTTGTTTTAAGGAAGAAGACACTGCAGCAGGAGGAGGTTCAGAGAAGCCAGGAGGTTCAGATGATGCAGGGGATGATGAAGATGACAGTGATGAAGACAGCGATGAAGACAGTGATGATGAAGATGATGATGATGATGATGATGAAAATGAGGATGAGGCTGGGGAGGAAGGAGAAAATGAGGAACCTCTGTCCTTAGAGTGGCCAGACACCAGACGTAAACAGGCCACATATTTGTTTCTGTTACCCATTGTCTTTCCACTTTGGCTGACAGTTCCAGACGTCAGAAACCCTGTGAGAAACAAAACATCACATTAGCATTGTTTTTTTATATATGTATTCCACTTCTACAAAATTTATATACATACTGTATATTGTGCTTACAGGCATCCAAGAGGTTCTTTGTTATCACTTTCCTTGGCTCAATAGTATGGATTGCTATATTTTCCTATCTTATGGTGTGGTGGGCACATCAGGTCAGTGTAGAAACCAATATTTGTGGCACTTAAACCAAACTTAAGTGTCATTGCATTAGAAAATAAAATATCAAAACAAGTAATCATTCATCAAGATTTTCTCTCCTAGGTGGGTGAGACAATTGGCATCTCTGAGGAAATCATGGGTCTTACCATTCTGGCTGCAGGAACATCCATTCCTGATCTCATTACCAGCGTGATTGTGGCTCGAAAAGGCTTGGGAGACATGGCTGTCTCGAGCTCTGTAGGCAGCAACATATTTGACATCACCATGGGGTAAGACAATGGAAACTTTAAATATTCAATGAATCAGGTGTTTGATAGCTGGAAGTGATAGGCACAGTTTTTGTCAAATGTGATTGGCTGAACACTGGCTCTTTGTGTTCACTGGTTTGTGTTCACACCACAAGTTTGGGTTTGCACGTTTCAGATGGATTGTCAGTTTGTGTAGTGGTAGATTTTTTAGTGAATTTTTCTGCAGATTTTATAGTTTCACCAGTAGGTGGCGACAAGAGTCTCTAATGATTGACTCAATTACTGAACCGACTTTTTTAGCTGAAAAAGTCAAAGAGAAAGTGCACATCCAAGTACACACACATACATGCATACATCTCTCTATATAGTAAGTGAAAAACTGTGACTTAAAAGAGTAGTATGTCCGAATTCACTGTAATAACAAAACAGTAGCTGAAAAGGACCTGGATGATTTACTACTTGTGGTGAAATTAGAAAGTGTGCATCCAGAGGTTTTATGAATGGCAGCTGACACTGGTAGACAATGACAATCACAACATGGCGAATATAGTACATCTGAATGTATTATATTCATACTACACGTACATTCATTCTATATAGAACATAGTTTTTAGCAGTCGCCAAGTAACTACTTATTCAGAAGAAGCACCTATGCAGAGATATGCAGAGAGTATGTGATTTCTGAACTGAAATGGCAAAATAGACTAAGTATCTGGTAATATTGCATCTAAAATGTAAGTTACTGAATCATCCCATCGGTATGAATAAATGCCAAATCTCTTATTGTCATTTTATATATCTTAATTATATCCCCTTTCACTGTTACAGGCTGCCAGTGCCCTGGCTGATGTACTCATTCTGCCATTCAATGGCGCCGGTGCCCGTGAGCAGTAATGGGCTGTTCTGTGCCATTGTGCTGCTCTTCCTCATGCTCCTCTTCGTCACTATCTCCATCGCTGCCTGTAAGTGGAGGATGAATAAAGCGTTGGGATTTACCATGTTCATCCTCTACTTTGTGTTCCTGGTGCTCAGTGTCATGCTAGAGGATCGAATCATTATATGTCCCGTGTCCATCTGAGCAAACCTGTGGATACAGTCCTGTCATTTGAAACGTTCTGAACTGTAACTTCACACATATTTAAAGCATCTCTGGACTCGCTGTTGACTTGTTCTGTATTTTTGAAGATCTTTTGTAAAGGGATGCAATAACTGGCCATAATTTCCAAACTATGTTAACTGTTACAGACACTTGAGTTTTTTAGTCAACACTTTTGGCTTGTTGCATTAAAATGACTGCAGTATTGACAGAGAAGAGTAACGGGCCCTGTCCCAAATGGTCACCATTTGTGTTATCCACACTTTGGTGATGTAATGCCATATGGATTGTTGAGTGTAGACTGCTGTGTTGGCCCACCAGAGTAGACTTTGCAAAAGGGCACATTGAGACCACATACGGAGGCACTCTTGAGCACCCTTTTGAACCGTAAAACGACAAATAATACACCCTACTGCCCTGTGGACTTGGCAAACACAATATGGTTATGATTGCATAATCAAAGGTCACATCCTGTGTGCCATTTGGGACAGGACCACAGAGTACTAAATATGTAAAATCTTTTTTTTCTCAAACTCTCACTTAGTGATTTGTGATGCAATTTATCCATTTAGGTTTATTGGGATGATACCAAGACACACATGCAAAACAAATTTGTCTACGACATATAAAATCGCAAAGACTATAACCTTATGAGAAGTCAAAGTGTTGCTATAATTTTTTCCAATGATGAAAAATTGCATTTCATAACAAAGAAAATGAATTTTATATTGTGATTGTATTATTTGATGTTGTGGGTTTTCAGATAGCTATGGGACTACATTGGGAGAAATTGTGAGCTTATTGTAAATGATGTAATTTAACCATTCTGCAATGGAATTATTTTTGTAACGGGAAAATGTCATTAGCAAGAGTTCTAATTGCAGATCCTGTGCTGTATGTAAGATATGACTTTTTCCATCATAAAAGTAGAATCTCAAGCATATAACAAGACTTCTTTACAAAGTCTAATGTAATCAGTATGATTCTGATAAAAACAGTTGTGAATTTCCATACAAATGTCACACTGCTGTTTGAATTCACTATTGAATAGAGGCAAGGATTGTTCTTTTTCGAATGTCGCACATTGTGTTGATTTCTCCCTTGAGAGTTGCTCATTGTAAATATTCATTTGTTGGTTCAGTGCAAAATTAAATGGGGTTTCAAATGCGAATTTTTTCTCCCTCTATTTCATCGAACAACCCAGAGACAGTAACACAAACACAAACACACTGGAGTCGATTTAAGAGTTTATTTACAGTTCTAAACAATTTTAGAGACCTGGCTCAGATCTGACAAAATGATATATACAAATATAAATAGAAGTAACAAAAGGAGTGATACGTAAAGCACATTGCCCTAACATAAAATGATTTGTTAAAAAAAAACTGAACAAACAAACAAGACGAATCACCTTACACATTAACCGCTTTAAATTAGTTTCCATGAAATAGGTCAGTTTGTTTCACTACCATGCCATATGGATGTAAAAAGCAGGTGATAGAAAAACTGCTAAACATTAACAGCAGTGTAAATTGTATTTTTTTTTTTTTGTAGTTTTACACAGCATCAGGTCAATAAAGTTTTTTTTTCATCCCAAAATGTTTAGGGCAGTATTTTTTTTTTCCACTTGGGGCGTTAACATCAATGTGTCATTGTGTATAGTTACATGTATTATTATCTTTTCCATAATCCAATGCATTTTAAACATTTAAACTTCATCAATCCTCTTTCCAACCACACAGACTCAAAGTGCATCTTCATTAACATAATGATAAAAAATGAACAGTATTAAAATATAACAGTTCCAGTTACCGCATGTTTAGAGTTCGAACTGAGTAAATAAGTGCTTGTATGCTTCAGGTACTTTATGTATCTTGACAATGGAAACTCATGTTTATGCAACACTGCACAATATAAAGCAATGTTTCAAAAAATTATAATTACGTACCTTCATGGCAAACACACTGGATTATGTAAGTGAGTGTAAAATGTTGACTTCACATTCACATTAACAGTCCATTTTATTTTATACTCGCTATATTACCCTTTATACCCTGTTGTAAATTTGTCTCCGTACTGTTCTTCGCCCCAAGGTAAGGCATTTCTCAATTCAAAATCTCGTCAAATATTTTTCTCACCATGTAAACTGTGAGTCAAGAGTTTATATTTGGTCCAGTTCTGTGCCTCAAAACGACAGTGTCACTGACGGTCACCATACGACTGGTCTCCAGGACCAGGACAACAAACAGCACACGCTCAAAAGAGAAACCTATACACTACGAACAGCATAGTCTTTACAAATGGAGACACGTCAATTATAACAAATTCCAGTCTTAAAATATAACTGTATAATACAAATATGCAAAATAATAAGACTATGTACACAAAGTCTCTGTATGTGAAATATACAAGTGCCCCTAGACGGCCTAAAGTGGACTATGTTTGTTGGGGCAGCTCATTGTGCTTCTACGCATCCTAAACATGATCGTTTTGATTGTTCTATAGCTACTGGTCCCAAATCCACTCCACGATTCACTGGGCGTGAACGAATGGAGCGATGGAATGACCTGAGCACAATGATATTGCTCCTAATCTACAATGACCTCTAAACTCAAGTTTACCTGAGCGGTGCTAGATTCAGATGTGACCCCAAGTTTCTGAAAGGGGTTGAGGGTCAAGACATTAGGCAGATGGAAGAGCAAAAGTGAGGGGGAAATGCAAAAAAAAAGAACATGATCACAGACTATATAAAGTGATGCATTCACAGGAAGTGTATGAAGAAGAACAGTCAGGACTTGCGTCGAAAGAGACCTCATGGGAGCCAGAGGTAGCTTTGGTTACGATGAATGTTCAGGATCACATGAATGAAAGTGTTCCTTCTTTGGATGCCTTCCTGTGTGATGGATGCAAGGAAAGAGGTGAATCAGAGACTGGGCAGCCAAAAGGTTCTCCTGCACTCCATGACTCCAGCGCTGGGTGGACGGTCACAATTGTGGGTCATCTTGACCTGGCTGGGCGTCAAACGGTCATATGCCATTTTGTACTCACGATCAAATGCATCTGTGAGAATAAATGAAGGTGTTAGTAATGATACTAGTGCTCATGTTCAGTGATTTTAAAAGTTTGGGTCAGTAAAATAAGTAAAGTCTCTTATGCTCACCAAGGCTGCATAATAAAAAACGGTAACATTATGAAATATTTTTACAATTTAAGATAACCGTTTTCTATTTTAATATTTTAAAATGTAATTTATTCCTGTTATGTTAATTCTAAATTTTTAGCAGTCATTACTCCAGTCTTCAGTGTCACATGATCCTTCAGAAATCATTCTAATATGCTGATTGAGAAATATTTCTCATTATTATCAATGTTGAAAATGCTGCTTAATATTTTTGTGGAAACAGCGATACATTTTTTTTCAGGATTTTATGGTGAATATAAAGTTCAAAAGAACAGCTTTTATTTAAAATAAAAATATTTTGTAGGCTTATGTGTGTCGTTATTGAATAAAAGTATATATAAAAAAAATCTTACTGAACCCAAACTTCAAAACAGTAGTATAACACAAAAGCAGTCAGCTCACCAATATTTATGCTACTTTTGCCCAAAGCCACCAAAGACAGGAACAGGATATCTCTATATAAGCTCCTGCATTTGAAAAAATAAAGAGAAATGAGTCATTAAGTTTAGCTTGTCAAAAATGTTTATTAAAACTGTTTCTGTGTTTAATTTAAACACTTTACACTGTTCTCATACCGTTGTCTGACGAAGCCCAGTCTAGTGCCCAGTAGCTGCAGTATCTGACTCATGGGCTGGTAGACATCGTTCCTCTGGATGCTCTTCACGACACTCTGCAGCAGCTCTAGGCTCACAGCCTGCTCCTCCTCCTCAGATACTGCAGGATTTGCACCTATTAAAAAACATGAACCCAGTATGAAGTAGATGGCTGGTACATGAAAGCAAAACTACTGCATCTGCTGAAGTGTTCTCAGAGGGTTTAAGTATATTTAGTGGTTTTTGTTAAAACTTTCAATGCAGTTGTCTGTGTGCTCTGTGTGGTAAACTAAAACTATTAAAATAGTATTCAATAATTTAAATAAAGCTTAAATAAATTGAAATAAATTGAAATAAATTAATTGAAATAAATAAAACTGAAGTACTACAATTACTAAAACCTGAAATATAAAGATAAATATAAACAAATGACTAAAAATGACAGATGCATATAATGAAATCCTAGAATTTAAAATATAAAACTGCTATTATAGTACAGAAATAATATAAATACTGTAAAAAAAAAATCACATGATACTCTGGCACCTAAATATGTCTCTGATTCCTTCTCCAATGTATGACTAAAATATTTTTTCCACATTTTCTCATCCACCAGGCAAAAATTGTAAGTCTGATCTCTTTAGAAAAATAATGCCACACTTCAGCTTAAGCCTCATGGTTTGAGGCATAACTCATGTCCATAGCACAAACAGGATAATATGTTGCAAATATTTCCAAGAACCACTTTCATGCACATTTACAGCCATAAAGCTCTGTGTAAATGACTTGGTATATATATATATATATATATATATATATATTTGTATTATATTCTTACAATATGATTTCCAGAGCAAGTAGCAAGGCTTGATGGGGTCCTGATGCAGTCTGGGATTGTCCCACAGGATCTGGACCAAGACATTCTTACTGTCTTCAGATGCACAACTTTGCAGAGGCTGCAGAAAAAAAAGTAAATAATATCTATGCAAGCTCTTATTAAGAAGTGCAGCAGCATCACCAACAGCTTCTATGCATTTACAATTCTTTATTCATTCAAACACAAATGGGAAGAGGAACATCACGTGGAAATTCTTGAGACCCACCTGAGAATCTCTGCAGTAGTGTTTGGAGCTCAAATAGAGGCCCGGCAAGCTGCTGGCCAGGTCCAGCCTACGGAAAAACCACACCAGATTCCAGAACACAATAGGGTGGTGATCCACAATGGCTGCAGACGAGATGGCCTGGTCCCCCTCGTTCTCCAGCAAGCTTTCCAGTTCCTTCCAAAGTACCAGAGGACTCAGGTAGGGCACGGTAACTGGCTCCTGCAGCACAGAAACACTAAAATAACTACCAGCATAATCAACTAAACTAACTTTTGTGTCAAAGACATATCAGATATTACAAAATACTGCATTTTCTGGAAAATATGTAGTGCATAGTGCAAAATGTTTGCATCGGTGCATGTCACATATTACATAAAAAATAATGAAGTTTGAGAAATGTATTCTTACAGGGTCTTCTTTGCCATTGCTGGATATACTGCCAGCGGCATCATAAACTTGTGGTAGTTCATCTGCAGTGTCTGTCTGGCAAGTATGTGCATCTTGAGAGGGGGCTCTGATAAGATAAAAAAGAAAACAATTAGAAATGGTGAATATCTCCATAGAAATGTCTATTGTGTGGTTGCAGCAGACCAAATTACCTTTCCTGGTCACCCAGGTTTCTGATGTCCACATTGAGCAGAGGCAGAAACGGAGAGCCGCAAAAGGGGCATGTGCTATTGAGGTTAGAATCATCAGCTGTCCAACCAGCCATGATCTCTTCATCATACACCAAACTCTCACAGGTGTTACAGCGCGAACAACTGGACATACGTACCTAGAATGTCAAACAAAATTAGCTACAATACTTCCTGCTACAGTAATACTTCAACATAACTGTCATTCAAAAACTCACTTCAACAGCGTAGTTCTGCATGGATTGAGAAAGGCTGGAATCAGAACACGCGTCTGGGGTCTGCAGAGCTTTCATTACTGTCAGCGGTGGACCTGGAGGACAAAAGACAAAAACAAAAGTCACTCTCTGCGGCAAAAGGAGCTTTGAAGAGATGATGTTTTCATCAGAGAGCAATCTTCTCCAAAAACAAGTCACATTTCAAGGTGATTGCCTGCAGGGATTATGAATGCTAATTCTGATGGCGCTGAATGAGGAGAGAGGCTCTACAGAAGTCTGGCATAAGAGCGTGTATGCGGATGTGAGTGATTGGGGAGCACTCCAGCACAACCCCCGTCAGCCTGATTAAAGAGCCCCTCTCAGACCCCATTACTGGAGAGCCAGACACACTCACAGCCCTGTCTACTGGCCTACTTCTGCAGCTGCTGGAGCAGAAACAATGACCAGCCTCATGAACGACACACAGCACTCCATATGCAAAAACATGCTTAATCACCCACCCAAAGCTTCACGAATAATGGCCAGGAAAAGCGGAAAGTAAGTTCATTTTTACAATAGAATTCTTCACAATTAGAATTATCACTCTGTTACATGCATTTAAACATAGCTCCTTCTCTTTCTTTGGTTTTCTTATTGTACAACATTGTAATCTTAACAAAGGACCGGAAACTAACAAGCATTACGCACGGGAGAGTCTGATGGGTAATTTTCTAGCACACTGTCTATTTTTAGCCTATGTTATTCAGGAGAAACCTCAAAGTTTTACCCAAACAGAGGGAGCCACTTATAATCAATATTATTTATTAATATTAAAGATGTGGTATCTAATTTTTGCCATTTTGCCATTTTGCCAAGCTTGCTCACTTCAACCTCATGTCCTCAATTCACTGTCTAGAAAACCCAGAACTAAAAAAAGTGAGGGTGACTCTTCTGAGCCCAGGTGTGTCACATAGACAAGCGTGTGAGATAAATATCAAGCATGAAATTGTAAAAACAAGTTTAAATTAAATAACAAAATTAAATAATGAATTTTTATATTGAAATTACAGTAAAATTAGTAAATTATTACTTGAATGAAATGGATAAACTCCAACACAAACACATAAAAACATATTTTTTCATAAAACTTTACATAGATAAACATTAAAAAATATATTATGATTAAAAACGAGAACTGTCAATATAAGAAAATGATGTCATAGTTTGGTTTATATGTGCTAAATTGTTTATATTTTATTTTATTTTCACTTTGTATCAAGACACACATTAATTGATACAAAGGATGGTGTCTGCATATATCTATAAGAATGTAGGATGATGCAAAGCATAAAAAATTAGCATTTAGACAACAGTGTTTCTTCAGAAGATTAGTGAACAGTGGATCCTGCAGACGTACCAGTGAGTGAGGACTGGCGATAGAGTCGAGGTTGTGCAGATGGGCTTTCTAGGCAGTGGTTGCTCCTGTAAGGGCTCCTTTTGGGACGTGTGACCGGCTGAGCAGCGTCGCGCTGCGGGGAAGAGAGCCCATCGGGATCTACACAGGAATCGCTCTCAATCAGAGAGGAGCAATCAGGGTCACCTGACCCCAGGGAGGACACACTGACCCGGTCAGAGTTCAAGTCCTGGTGAGGATGAGAAATACAGGTGAAGAGATTCAGCAAGGCCTTCATTATCAGAAAGTAAGAATTTCCAAAACATCATACATACCTGTGCAATGGACGTCTGGGAGGAAAGTCGCGAATACAGTCGGCTGGCTTTCTCAGCGACGCCCTTCCCAGCAGAGAGGAAGCTGCTCTTGAACACGTCCAGGGTCGGGGTGAGCAGAGAGTCCATGGAGAAAGAGGAAGAGGAGGTAGTAGGTGAGGAAGGGGAGGCCAGGGAGGTAGGCCGCTGCTCCCTGACCCTGCGCACGCGGCCCTGAGGGAGGGAGGGCGAGGAGAAGAGTCGAGTTCGTGGCTGAGGTTGGAGTTGGGAGGTGCTGGGGGAGCTGAGCACTGTGGACATGCTGGGAGAGCTGTGAGGGGACGGGGTCTGATGGCCCTTCAGGTCCACACTGAGAGACCGCTGGCTTAACGGGCTGCTCAGGTTGTTCATGTAGTGATGAATCTCTTCAGCCAGGTCTCGGCGGGCGGTTGGGGTGTCTGCATTATCGCCCTCACCGTGGGCTGGAGTCTCAGCCGCCATGAGGGACAGAGGATCAAACCCTGCTTCGATACCTGTCCTCTTAACCACTCGTCCAAGAGCACTGCTGCAGCTCACGCTCCTCTCCACGCCGATATGCTCCCTCTCCATGGCAACGGTGCAGCTATCAGTCCTCTCCACAGCAACTTTAGGTGGGCTCACGACGCCCCCCACTGCTTCCGTTTTGATCAGTGTTGGAACAGATTCATTGCTGAGTTCTCCTACAGTCTTATCCGGGGTTAGATCCAGTGTGCTTGGCCTTACAGGCTTTCCTCCGAAAATATCCAGGGAGTTTGGCCTTTTTGTCTTTGGAAGGGCTTCAGAAATGAGATCACTGGTTTCCCCATTGGTTGCAGATGGATGGATTCCAACCACAAGAGATGAATCTTCTTTCTTTGAGAGTACAGTCTGGGACACTGAACATTGAAATAGGATGAAAAACAGGGAGACACTTATTAAAATAAAGCAAATAAAAAAGCAGTTTAATACTTGCAGTGCCACACTTTACCACTAGGTGGAAGCATAGAGGTGTTCAGTGCAACTCATGTTTTTCTAATCCAATACTAGCGTGTTGCTTACTGCGTAGTTGCTAGTTGCTTATTTGCATGCCCATTATTAACATATTGGGTACTAACTACTAATAAACAGCAAATTACTAGTTTATTGAGGCAAAAAGTTGTAGTTAACGGTTTGTTAATAGTGATAACTGGACCTTAAAATAAACTGTGACCATGATTTCTAAGTATTACCAAAGACTATACTTTGGTATTACCAATGTTGAAAATAGTTGTACTGTTTAATAGTTTTGTGGAAACCATGATATTTCAGGATTGCCTGATGAATAGAAAGTAAAAAAAAAACAAAAAAACCCCCCAGCATTTATTTACATTGTTTTTACTGTCACTATTCTGCATGTGACATATGTTGTACTGTTAAAGGAAAACATTTATTTTGGATTTTACTCAAATTCTGTAGAATGAGTAATATAGTAGTACACCATAGTGAACATACCCTGTTTATGTTTAGGGACTATAGCATTTGGTGTTACTCACATGGGCAAGAGTTTCTGTCCTTCTCCTTCATGTCTGGAGAGGAGTTTTGCTCCTCACCTCCTCCTAACCTCACCTCCTCTTTAGACAGAGAATCATAGCCCTGATCAGACTGACCACCTGGAATCAAACAATACATAGAAACACTCCTAAAAACAGTGCAGAAAAAAAAAACATCCTTACAAAATAGATATGTTAGAGAGATGTTTTGCAAGGTCTTTTTCATGCCTCACAAATCTGTATAGCAATACTTTCAGTATTATTTTACGGATTTTGGGTGATTTGATGCAGCTGGATAGAGACTCTTAGGAGAACGGCTTCAAACAAAGTTATTTCAGCATAATGCATGATAACATAACATCAAAAAGGAGCACTGATTTACTCTCTCATACACCATAATAGGGCAGAAACACACTGAAAGACACACAGGATGGCTGCTTCTGAGCCACACTGAGAAAGCTGATGGGGCTCACATCATAGTACTGCCTCCAGAGGTGAGCTAAAATAACACCATTAGTCATTCCTTCTTTCCTTTCTCGCCTCCTCAGTCAGACTCCTGCTACACTGCTGCCTGTGAGTGCTCAGTAACTGCGAGTCTCTTCTGTCAAACCATACATCTCTCAGATCTCCTCCATGGGCATCACTGCCTATAGCATTAGAATACTTCAAAAAGCTGTTCGAACATATAGAGGGGCTTTCTTCTGTCTTTTAACATATTCTCAGATACGGGTGTCAGGCACCTACTGCAGTCCTGCTCAATTGTTTTCATTTCATTACTTTCCTTTTTCTGTGGAATACAAAGGTGTACAGTATTTTTTATTTATTTATTTTTTTGTCATGTAATGAATATTAATGGGGCCTAATGCTGTTTTGAACCATATTGACTTTCATTCTACGGACAAATAGAACAACAAAAAATATGTATCCTTTGATATAAGTAACAAGAGGGTATGGAGATGATTGCTAGGCCCATCTCAGTTTAAAGATCCTGCAAAAACATTGCACACTACTGTTTAAATGTTTGGGGTCAGTAAGATTTGTAAAAAATAAATTAATATTTTTATTCTGCAAGGATGCATTAATTTGATGAAAAGTGACAGACATTTATAATGTTACCAAAGATTATATTAACATAAATGCTGTTCTTTTGAACTTTCTATTCAGCAAAGTGTCCAGAAAAGAATGTATCATGGTTTCCACAAAAATGTAAACAACATAACTGTTTTGAGCATTGATAATAATAGGAAATGTTTCTTGAGCATCAAATCAGCATATTAGAATGATTTCTGAAAGATCATGTGACAATGAATACGTAAAGTAATAGCTACTAAAAATTTAGCTGCCATCACAGGAAAAATGACATTTTAAAATACACAGAAATAGAAATTACTGTTTTAAACTGTATTTTTGATCAAATAAATGCAGCCCTGTTGACCATAAGAGTGTCATATATATTTAAAATAAAAAGTACAAACCCCAAACTTTTAAACAGTAGTGTATTTCATAATGAAACCATTCATTGTATTAAACCTGGTATTTTTTGTTTTGTATTAAATTTGATACTTTTTTTTTTGTTTTGGAAGTTGCATTCAAAATTCATTTGGATCATCTGAGGGGGCATGTGAATGGGTGTAATGCTTTTGTCCACTGCACCAAATGTGTTATACTAATGTGTGCTTTAAAAGAAAAGAAAAGATTGAAAGCGAGAAAAAAGCAGGAGAGATGTCTTTTCACTCCCACAGTGAAAAATAATGACTCTCCTAGAGACTTCTGACGAGTTTGAAGGAGAGAGAAGCACGTCCTGTTGTGCCGAGAGCGCAGTGGAGAACTGATGATGGAACGAGAACACAGACAGACTGAAAGCAGACCGGGTACCTGTGCTGGATCTGTCATCACTGGAATCCATTTTAGTGAAGTCTGTATCAATGGAAACTCGCTCCGCCAAATCGTTAGAGCTGTCCAGACTGCCATGGCTGACACTGTCGAGATCACTGGCATCTGCTCGGAAGAACAGTATGAAAGACAGTTAGCAGGAGAACTAACAAGTAACATATTTCAAAACACAACAGTTTGCAACGTGAAAAGCTCTCTGGCCAAAGATTACATCATATTTCAAAGTGGCAACAGAGCAAAAAAGAGCAATGAAAAAACGTGTGTAGTGTGTTTTCTGATCCAAAATGAAAAATAAAGCCTCCCACATGGTGAGAAGGTTGTTGAGGGCTTTCAAATTGAGAATCTCTCTCAAACATACATTACCATTTTAAGCAAAATCTAACAAAAAAACCTTTAAAACGGTAAAATAAACTTCATTCAAGATACATGCTTAGACAGTATGTATTACTGTCTTGTACGGTTGATGTTTAAAGTAATCTTATTTTATGATATTTAGATTTTTGTTTACCAGAGGAAAAAAAAATTAAATCTATAACATACATTTCATAATCAATAATCCAACAGTTAAAATTAAAATATACACTACTTTTCAAAAAGTTTGGGGTTGGTAAATTTTTTTGATAGTAATGGTATTACAAGGTAAATTAACTGTTTCCAATTTAAAATGTAATTTATTCCTCTGATGGTTTTCTCTGCGGTTTTCAGTGTCACGTGATACTTCAGAGGTCCTTTTAATATTGTCATAATTATAAAATGGTGCTTAATATATTTCTGGAAACAGTGACAATGTTTTTCGGGATTCTTTGGTGAATAGAAAGTTCAAAAGTACAGCATTTATTCAAAACTGATTTTCTTTTCAACTGTGCTTTACAAAAGTCTTTACTCTCACTTTTGATCAATTTAATGCATCCTTGTTGAATAAAAGTATTCTTTCAAAAGAAAAAAAAAATCACATTGACCTCAAAATTTTGAATTGTACTTTACATTCATTTATTATAACTTGGATTGAGAAGTAATGAGAAGTAAATACATGCAATCCACCAATCAAGTCTTTATTCACTAAAGTCCTTTAGTGTGAGATAAATTCATTCTGCATGAAGAAGTTGCAGTTTTTTGGGGGTTGTGGGTTATGGCAGCTTGTTTTAATTATGAAAGCCCTCTTGTGCCCATCTCTAATATGCTGTTTACAGGGGGCTGTGTGAGAAAGGTGATCAAATCAAGTGCAGACTGTGAACTGTAGTGGCAGAGGAGGCGGCTATTGACTCTTATCTTAATTGGACCCATTAAAGTCTTTCTGGTTCAGCAAGCCTGCTGGATCTAGCCCGAGTACTGAGGGGGAGATAGCTGAGAGATGGTACCTCCTCAGGCACAAAACTCAAGTAACCCTGTCTTTGTGAGAAATGATGGAAAGTTTTTCTGACAGTGGGAAATGGTATTGAGTCCAAGCTCCTCTGCAGACTTGGCTAGCGTCTCAAAGGGGATATCTTTATTCTGAAACAACTCTGATGATATAACTAACTATTTTGAAGCAAAATTAAAAGTCCTGGTGAGAAACTGAGTCAGAATGATTATTACTTTGCAGTAGAGCCCTGCACGGGCCTCAAATTTAGGCCCTAGCCCGGCCCTGGCCCGAGATGCTCAGGCCCTAGCCCGGCCCGTGTCCGACAGCTTATCAGAATTACAGGCCCGAGTCCGACCCGAGCCCTTCTTTTATTTTCCCTCTTCTCCTAAAATAGCTTATACTACTGTTTCGGCTATTAAAATAGTTCAGTTTTGTATGTAATGGCAAAATTATTATATTTCGTTTAGTTTTTTTATTAAGTTAATTTAGAAAAACGTTTGGAGCATTTTTGTTAGATTAAATATAAGTTTTGTTTTTTAAATGTGACCAGCTGACCAGCGGCATACAGTGAACTGATCATAGCCTATGTTTGATCAATTTAGCCTTCTCAAATCATCATGACTAACCTAAAAAAAAACCTATAGAAATAATAAAAAAGTACAAGCATATAACAATGTTAAACGTTAAACCCGCTATAATAATGATGTCGCTAGCCTATATAAGTTTGTGCAGAGAGTTGAAGCTAGCGCGCTCTGCAGGGCGTGGAGAGCACCAGAGCAAACACTTGGATTTTTTTCAGTGAAACAAATTAAAATAGCCTACGCCATTTTTTTTTTGATAAAGATAAGAGTAATACATCATTCCGGAACTGTAAAGGGTTCACTTTTATTTGTGTGCACTCATAATACCAACAAAAGGTTGTGCTTTTATAAAACAAAGAAAACAAACATGATGCGCCGTCTTGAACAGGACGCTTCACAAAAATGAACAGTGAATACATGCCTCACAGACATGATAAATATATCTATAGAAAGCTTTAAATTATCACTTAACGAAATAAATAAAAAAATAAAAGAAACCAAAACTCTTTTATAATAATCATAATCATAATCAATAAAGATGCATTTCTCTCTAAAGGCGCGTTTAATGAGGAGACGGCGAGTCAGGATCAGCAACTTCATCCTTGCGACATGGACTCAGAAAACATTAGTTTATTAGTAAATAATTCAAATATCTCTTTACTATTTTCCGCGGACACATTCATGGTTATTATGTTTGCTGGGGCTTTGCAGCAAGCTTTAGCCTATTGCGTGCATTTGAAGGCAGAACTCTTCAGCTGTGCTGAAGTCACTTGCGCTTGCTGCTGCTGCTGCTGCAGGACTCTAAACACCGTCGAGCCACTCTCAGTCGCGGCAGCACGGTCTCGTGTTGTTTCCACCAGCGCGGCAATTTTTTTCATCACTAATCGATGGATGTCTACAATATAAAAATAAGGAGAAACCCAAAACAGGCCCGAGGCCCGGCCCGCGTCTGAACTATGGCGTGAAAATTGGCCCGAAGCCCGGCCCTAGGGGCGTAAAAAAGTCGGGGCCCGTCGGGTCCGGGCCGAAATGCAGGGCTCTACTTTGCAGAAGCAGTGAATGTAGCTATTAATGAACTGGCCCAAATTCTATGGCCATTGCCCAATATTGAATTCTGTTCCAAAATCTAGCAAACTACCTTGTCTATACACAGCCTCCTAACCAAAATGAAATCTCAAAAATTGGGTAAAATGGGTAATTTGGGTAAAATTGGCCTGAATTAAATTTATTTAGACATACTTAGATATTTTTTCTGGCCTTGTACAGCATCTTATATTGATTTTGTATCTTTTACAGTGCATTAAAAGACTCAATCTTTATTTTTATTTTTTTTACATTTTGGCAATATTAGAAGGATAATAGGAGGCTAGAAAGGAAAGAAGCAGCATAATCCTGTGTAATTTTTCTAGATTGGACCTGACTTTGTTTTTACAGAAAATTTAAAGAGTGCATCCAGTTCTGTGGAATGTGTGAAATGGAGTTGGGGGTTTTACCAGAGAGATGGGTGTCTTTTGGGTGGGTGGTCTGCCTCCTCCATACTTGTTTGAACAGCACCACACCCCGAACCACATTTCTCAGCTTTCCCCACAGGAAGTATCCCCCTCTGGTGGAAGAAGGCCATGTGCTCTCCAGAACAGCCTGGGGAGAGAAGAACAGCACAGTGAGACACACACACACACTCACATAGAGATTAACTAAATAATTCTACAGTGCAACGCCTCTCATTATCTTAAGTAGATTGTGTTCTCTCTCAAGGACTAGCTGTAATTACTCTGATAGAATTGGAACAACACTCAGCTGCCCAGACTTATGTCTCTGTGAGTGTGTCCTCTTGGTATTTTGGGACATCTTGCAAAGCACACACAAAAAAATGGTCCCTGGGGAGATGAGTGCTAGTCTAAGCTTTTGTCTAATGATAACAGGCATGAGAAATAGAGTCACATTCCAAATGCGCTGCCAGCTCAAGGCTCTTGAGCATCAGCATAACACACCTACATAGGATAAATCTGTTTTCTCTCTGCTTCTTCTGAAGAAGTGATTTTACAAAAAGAAATTACACAAATATGTCATTGGTCACCTTTTTATGAAATCTAAAGTGGCTCCAAAATGTATTTGCATACTTATACACTTAAAATATACTGATGTCATTTCATTAGATAACAAAATGTCAAACCAAGTGGCATTTACAAACCAATTATGCCAGAGCAGCGGTTGGGTTGGGACTCATAAATGGGTTGCAGATCTGTCCTGATTCTGTCTGTTCTAGTTAGTAGGCTAGTAGGAAAAATGCTAAAAAATTGCTGCTAACCATATAATTGTGTGCAAGTTTGATTGCAAAATAAATATGCTTATTTCTCCTAAAATTAGGAGAAAACAAAATCTTATATCTTTTGTTGTCGATGTTGTTTTCATTTCAGTGCAAATTAATGTCACTTTTGTAAAATATAATAAAATCAGATGATGCGACACAGTTTGCGTGACATTTTCTCATCCTCAAAAACCAGCAAAACACCAAAGAAAAGGAAGTACCACCCAGACAACATTAAAAACAGGTGCACTTATGAGGATAAACATGCCATTTTGATATTTAATTTTATAATACATTTCATAAATTTAGAATTTTTTTTAAAGGTCACTGCATATATTTGAACAAGAAATAGCAATAAAATTCAGAAATTTTGTATCATGTGGTCTACCACAAAACCAAAAGTATGTATCAGTACAGATAATATATGTATATTTATTTAGTATTATTTAGATTGCAGTGTGTCTCTATGTAGCAGAAAAGAAAACTATGCTCACCCTGTTGTAGTATCCATAGGTAATGGCATTAGGCTGCACTCCGGCTTTCTTCATTTCAAAAAGAACCCGGACAGCAAGAACAGGCTGTCCATACTGCCCACACAGCTGCATCAGGACCCGGTAACACACCTCCATTGAAGCAGAAACGAACCATTACTTACAAAACCCCAACACCGGTGGAAATTTCCACTGTCTAGGTGCAGCACAAACTGTACTGGCAAAACCAATCAATGGAATCCGTTTTCGATTCTACCTCGTCAGGGGGCTGCAACTTTTTGTCCTGCATGTTTCTCAGCACGTCGTAAGCATTATGCAGCGCCCGCACCTTTGAGTGGCAGGCGCTGACATACGCGGGCAGGCAGATGAACCACAGGCCGTGACAATGCCTGAGCAGACACTTGGACCACATCTGTGGGATGGAGGAGTACGTCTTAGCCATCCTCTGGGCTGATTTGATCTCCTACAAAGGGAGGATCAGAGAGAGGATGGGGCATTAGAGAGGAGGGGGAGAGCTTTGACAAGCGGCATCATGGGGTGTGATTTGGATGAGACTACTGTTTGAAATTTCAACCTGTTGGGAACGCCTGAAAATGGCAGCTGGGCTGATGGGACTGATGTGTCTCACGGCTGATGTTGCTTTGGGGACTCTGGGACCATCCTGAAGCTCACAGAGTTGGGCGTTCAGTACAGGAAACCCACTGTAGCTGCAAGACATCAAGAGTGCATGCTAAGCTTGTACTTGATTGTTATTGTCAAGTCATGTCAAAGTTTATTTATCAAAAGCACAATGCTACAGCATGCAGCACTAACTGCAGTCAATCGATGTAGTTCCTGCAGCTTAAGAGAAGATTATTATAAAGATGGGATTGCAGATTTTAAAAGTTAAAAACAATATATAATATTAAAGTTATTTGTTTTTCTTAAAATATTAATCTTTAATATCAAGACACCCCATTGCCCATTGTAACAAAATAATACTAAATCTTGAAATAACAGATCCACTTAATATTATCACATGCTCTCTGAGGAGTGTGCATTACTGCTTTAGTGAGAGCTTCTGTAGACACACGATCCTTAGAGGGGTTTACTCTACACGCTGCACCCTGGGAAAGGTTTAGAAGGGGATTATGCTATTGCTACAATGCCATATGTGGTGTGGCACACTGTTTATGTGCACAGTGTTGTAGTGTGCATGGGAGTTTGTGTGCTAGAAGCGTCTGTCGTACCTATAAACCATAGGTGGCTCTTCTCCTTCTGGAAGTGCTGGCAGCTCTGGAGGGGTGATGTAGACCGTGTGCTCGCTGCGGTGGGATTTGTCAAGTTCAATAAGCCTTGTGTCTTCTGGCTTATCACTGTCCACCTAGAGTAAAACACACTTTATGAGGTACAGACTGTGTTCTGTTTCCACTAGAACATACAGTAGAGGCAATGACCCATGACTGAGAAAAGATCAGGTTTAGTTAAGAGGACATATGTTTGCCAACACTAGTCTCTGAATAAAAAGAGGAAAGTACAATGTCAAAAGAGGAACCGGAGATAATATTTATAGCAACTGGAAGGCTTAAAAAAGCCTTATCACTTGCTAACTTACTCAGTACTACTATATAGTCAAACAGACTCATCACATGTCAATGCAGAGCTACATTTTGGTCAGAATTGGGAACTGAATCTTGAAGCAGACACACATATTGCCATACAACCATGCCAAGGGATTTTCCACTGTCTGGACATGCTGCACTTTGCCAAGTGCAGATGATCTGATCTCAGATCAGACGGAGCACTGGTTTTGGTGTAAATGACCCTGATAATCTCCCACATTGCTGTGTCTGACTGATCTCACATCTGTACCAAGAAGCTCTGATCCTCCTAGTCTTCATCCAATCCTCCCCATCTGCCACAGACGCACTACAAGTGCACTGACCTGGACTTAATGCTTAATGTGGTATTGCTCGAGGGGCGCGAAACCATCCCAGTGCAATTTATAGGCTAGACAAGGTTTGGAGGAGCCACTGTGCATTTAGCCTTCAGACAAAGTCTGTCTACAAGCCCTGTAAATGGACCATAAATGCATCATAAAGCCTATGCCACTGTACTACACTGGCTATCAAATAAAGCATGACTTTATATTTATTGATAGAGGGAAAATCAGTTTAAGTATCTGTAAAGCATTCTCAGCAAAAAGGTTTTGGATCATATTGTTACAAAATTATTAGACAGACAATAAGAGCAACAGAACAGAATCAAGCTCTTGCTGGACTTGCCAAATGAGTTTCCCTGAGAAGATTTTAGATCAATCAGTGGCTTTTTACCAGAGAAAAACAGCATTGATGACTGTGGCATCAATTAGAGCTCTCTGTAATGCACCAGGATGCCAAAAGGCACTTTCCATGAATATACGGTACAAAATGAAGTCTAAAGTCCATTTTCAACAAGTAGTCAGTGAAAGCAGGTGCCTAACCTTTAGAAAATGCTGAAAATTGTTCTACCTCAGGGAGTCAAAGTAAATGGAATATGAACAGTTTTATTAATAGCCTGATTTTTTTCATGATATCAATTTTATATATACATATATATATGCTACCTCAGGAGGTGAAAGTGTTGTATTAGCTGTTTTATTGAAAGCAGGATTTTTTTTTTTTTTTTTAAATGTTTCTTATTTTTTATGTATATGTATATATAAACTAATAATGTACAGTCAGCTATTCCTTAACCACAAAATAAACCTTCATCAGGGCGATGTAGATTGGATTTTGTTTTTTACACAGCTTACCAATACATAAATGGATGTTGATTTGAGCAAAAATTAGTTTATTGTGTGAGAGGAAAGAGAGCAATAGTATAAATCTAGCAGTGTAGGAGATTTGTTGCCAGGGACAACAGTGTAATAAAGAGTTTAAAAATAGTTTCAATAATATTCCACAGCAGAACACTACAATTGTTCAATTATAATCAAGTATTCGAGAGAGCTGTGTAATAATTATACATAGTGCTGCAGAATACGTTTAAATGTTCTTTGAGAGTTTGAATACACATTTTGAACACAAAGGCAGCACCAAAATCAAAAGTTTTACTCAGATAATCAGAAAGATGGTTATGTATTACTAAATTCTGATGAACTTTAAAATTGGTTCATTGGATCATTGAGATCCAATGATCATTGCTTTCAGGCCACAGCGGTCCATGGTTTGTCCTTTACTTCCCTGGTTCGTTTATAAATGTCCTCTGTGAACACAACCCACAAACCCGTGTCAGTTTAAATCAACTCAAACTGTCATTTTCATTACCACCACAGTGCTAAAGAACTGTCCTCCAAGGTCCTCACATAAGAGAAGGACAGGTCAGAGCAGGATAAGTGTGACTTTCACTGATGGCAGCATAATTGAAAGTGTAAGACAAAGAGCTGCGCATTCGTCTTTACTAGCACCCTACAGCCTTGTGAGGAGGACAGGTGAGAGATGACTCCTGCTCCTCTAAACAAGAATAAATTGTGCTCCTGTTGAGGCGGATATAAATGTACTACAAAGGCACAAAACAACCATCTGGGAATATATTTGTCTGCACTTTAAAAAGGAGACAACTTGCAGCGGTTTGCTGAAAATACAGCTTCAGATCCATGTGCAGTCTGGATCAAACCGAGAAAGGGCACAACAGTTGCGAATATAAGAAAACGCAAAGTGGCATAAGGCACAGAAAAATTAATTATGCATGCAGGATCTCAGTGGTTCTGCAGAGACTCTGATCTAAACAGGAATGTTTTTAATTATGAAGGCAGCAAACATGCATCTTCAAAGCTAAGATTCATAATACCAGCTATGAATCACCACACCCATGGTGAAAAACAAACCACAAAACAAAACAGGTCATGTCTGTCAACTGAGGTAAAAAAAAACTAGGTTGAGGGTTTTTCTTCCTTAAACAGTCCTAATGGCAGTCCTAATTGTTTTTTTTGTTTTTTTTTAGATATTATTAATATAAATAAAGTTAAATAAAATAGTTCTCAGAACAATTAAAAGTCATTTTTTTTGTAATCAAGGTCAACTACTCTAGTAACTGTTTTCAGTTCTGCAATACATCAGAAGTTAAAAGACACTGAATTAAGTAACTTACCTTCCCCCCTTTCTCCGTACCGAATAACTGTCCAAGCAAGCAAGTAAAGATAAAAGTTTAAAGAGAAAAGGAAGTAGTGAGAAAAGCAAAAATAATAGGACAGGCTGTTTAGATGAAACACCAGAAAGAAGAAAAGAACAAACGAGAGAACAATGCTCACAGAAAATTAATAACCTGACATTAGTAAGCCCAAGGGATCACAACAGCACAGCTATTAACGACAACATTTCCGCTTACTGTTCTCACAAATCATGCCGTGTACACTTCCTTGAACTCTTTGTATTTTTCACATGCTCTTTGCTAAGAGCCTGGAGTGTAGTTTAAAATGGCAACTCTTCATGAGCTTTGCAGAAGCAGTTTATAGTGAATCTAATTAGAGGCGGCTGTATTCTGGATAAAGGCATGAGATGTATTTCTTAGCGGGAACTAAACATGTTTGTTTCATACCTTGTCAACACAGTCATCAAAGAAAGCAAGGCTTGCATCCTTATCGCTGACAAAAGAGCACTCTTCGATGAAACGAATGAACATCTGAGTCTTGGTCATGAGGGAATAAAACTTTTGATGCGATCGATCACGACTCTTCAAAAAGCCTGCAAAAAAGCCATATTGAAAGTCAAGGACATCAAGTCAGAGAGATGCCATTACGTTAAAAAAAAGCGATTGCATTCATTATTTGATTACTATAACTCACCGCCACAGTTGTCCGTTGCGATTAAACATTTAATCAGTCAAACTTAAGAGGGCGTGCCGTGAATTACGTGTTATTCACTAGACTGTCGTCATTGAGGAAGCCGTAGAGTGTACACAGTGTGAAAGATGCAACAGATTCTAACTCAGGGATTACATAAGAGGCTGCAGATGTGTTCGCAGACATTCTATTAATCATTGCAGATTGCTGGAATCTGTCAGGCATGTCTAACTTCCAATGGGGCTTTATCAAAATCGCCACAATAATTTCAAGCCTGATTTAAGCCAGACTCCACAGGCACAGGGCCAGATTTGAGCATTCTGAGCAGCTGCTGAGCTTCAGCATTCCACTAATGTATCACAGTGGAATCACTGCATGTGTTTGGGTCAAAACAAGATTTTAATGTTCCTGACGTTCACAAACAACCTGATACATCGGGACAAGAGAAGAGGATTCAAGCATCACGTCCATCTTGGCTGCTCACCTTGCAGATCGAAGAGTGAACTGGCATCAGTTGCTTTTTCAGATGGAGCCTGTGTGATGGGCAACAGGTATGAACGGTAGCCTTTCAAGATGGCTGCCATGAAGCGCAGGAAAGCCTCCTGGATCTCCATCTCCAAGGTTTCCAGACTTTTCCCACCACTGCCAGGTTCCCGCTCGCTCATGAAGGCCTCCATCTGTCCTTCCTCACGGCTCATATGATAACCTGTGGAAGATCGATGCTTAAATCACTATTTTTAAAACTACCATTCAAAAATTTTGAGTCAGTAAGATTTTTATTTATTTCCATTTTAAAATATGTTAAAACAGAACACATTTAAATTGTAGTCATATTTACCATAATTATAGTTTTTACTGTATTTTTGATCAAATAAATTCAGCCATAGAATATTACACCAAATTTTTCAATGGCAGAGTACAAGGCAACTGTCATACACAAGGAGAAATGTACTGATAATGTCTAGGTTATATACGTAGCATATCTCGATAACGAAGATATAGTAGGCTCAGTTTGAGATATGGGTGCAGTACATAAGCTCCTTTCACATCACTTCAGAAAGGTCAGCAAAAAGATCACAGGCTCTTTCTGTTATTAAACATCCACATCAACGGACACATAATGTTCTCCATAAAACATACGGGAACACAGTCACTTAGCACAGAAAGATACATCATTTTTATTACAGTTTACCTATAAATAATCTCAGTGTTTAGGCCCAATTCTATGAGTCTGTACATTCCGTACAGTACATTTTCGAGAACCAAAAACACACTAAATAATTGGGTTTAAAGTCTGGATTAAAGACTGAAGCATCAATCAGCTCTCATGTATCAGATAGTATCCCAGCACTCAAAAAAAAAGACTTTGTGCCTAACTCTGCCTCTATCCAGCCAATTGCCCTCGTCTCTAAATCTCATCACATCTCAAGGATGACTGGTTTTGCTCTTACTAGGTCAAGCATTCATAAAACATTGTTAGGTAATAAAAATGATACTCTCAGAGCCCAAAAAGGACAGTACAAAAGTGGCATTTTCTGTGCAGTGAAGTGAACTAATATTGCCTGGAAAAAGATAGAAGATAAGTGAAATCATTTCTTTGTTGACACCACAGTGACCCGCCCTCACTAACCCTCATCCAGTTGCTGGTGGAGATTGCTGAGGGTGTTGATCAGATGTTTACAGGCTTTTCTTGGCAGGATCTTCCAGGTCAGGGATCTGCGCTCTTCTTTGCTGAAATAGGCCACACGTGTTTATCATTTGAGAGGGTAAACAGCGAAGGGAGTCCATGCCCGTGAATAACATGACTGAGGGCTGCTTTATAGTTTCAATGTAGCTTTTACAACGTCTGTAATCTTTAAGGTGCATACTGGCAGACAAACAACATAAGAGCATGTGTTCAACACATGGTGGTACTGAGGGTCCTATCTTTACTACAACATTCCTCACTTCTCATATATCACCATCCTGATCTTTTAACCATCTACGTAAAGATATAGATTGTTATTACTCAGAATTTAACTTGAAAAATGTTTGTTATTGCTCAGAATTTCTTAAGAACATAAACACTATACATATCACAAAAGACAACAATCATCATCTACACTGGGAAATCAGTGTTTATTTTGTGGTAAAAGATGGCTTTATTCCAACATTGTACGTCAAAAATGTCAGGAGGGGCTCTCATGGGAACTCAGAACTCTGTAGAAGTAAAAAGGTCACTCACTGAGTTATAGTGTTGGTGTCCAGGTCCACACAGCTTATGTCCGTCGGTGGCTCATAAAGGTCAAAGTACCGCGAGTCCACCCCTACAATGAATGGGCATGGAGCACTGAGCACATCTGCCAGGGCCAGCGGGCAGAGAGGAATGTACGGGCATGGCCAGTGGAAGGGAAAAATCATCTGTGGAACACGTAAAACAAGTTGAGACGACACAATCAAAAGTGGGACAACAAGCAAAAGGAACCGATACTGTTAGACTCCTAAAATAGAAATAGGAAAGGCATGAGTGAAAATTAATAGTCTTCCTCTCACCGACACCAGGGCCTCAGTAACGCTGGTAAGAACGGCTGGACGTAAGGAGTGCACTAGGATCTTGTGTTCAGTCACAGCCAACACCAGCAGAGTCACTGCATTTTTTGGGCCAAGGTTCAGCAGCAGTGTAGAGAGCCTTCCACCACTGTGGGCAGAGAAAACAGGCGTGTAAACAACACATACTCACCAAAAACCAAACCAAAACAAGAAACCAAACAAACCACATCAAAACAAAACAAAACAAAACAAAACAAACAAAACAAAACAAATACGACAATTCAAACAAAACACAACAAAACCAAACAAAAAAGATAAAACAAAACATAAAACACCCCCACACAGACAAAAAAACAACCTGAAACAAAACAAAACAAATTTAGACTTGAAGATCATCTGCAATCAAATGAGCAAATGACCTGTATTCAGGCAATTTCAAATACTGCATAAGGAGTTTCAACCCACTTTAAACATGCTATAAAGCCATCACACTAAACCTGTTCCTTGTGAAGTATCATTTCCACACTTCATGCTTTGATCAGCATTAATCTGACATGGTCAGTGTATCTTGTGTCTGACTTACCTCAGAGGGAGTGGAGATGAAACAGGCTGGCTCAGCATCAGGCTATCATGTGGAGACAGCTGTGAAAAACAAGCACACAAACACGCGGTCACAGTGAGATGAGGGCCAGGGTTGGCAGCTATTTGACAACACAATGTCATTTGTTTTGACACATTCAAGAAGGACGGTGTTCAAACAAAGACGCCACGTGCTCAAAACTCACCTGCACCAGGATACGTGGCCTTTGTGAGGAAGGGAAAGGAACCTTGTGCATGAAATGGGAAATATGCCTAAGGACAAATAAAAAAACAAAAAAAACATTACTTTACAGTGGCCTCAAAATGTTTGCTCTAGCCTGGCAACCTCCAAAACTGTCCTTAGAACTCACTTTTCAATGGGCAGAGTGTGTGGACCTGAGATGGAGTATCTGTAGAGGAAGGTCAGAAAGTTACGGAAAGCATCAAAAAAGGGCCAGTGAGAGAGAAGGCAGATGCTTTTGTTGGTGTGGACGGTCATGGATCCATCAGGCGTGAGCCCGTTAGCCTGCAGGCCCAGCTGAGATCGCTGCTTGTCAGTCAAATGTTCTTCTGGGTAGGGCTCATAGAACTGAATGGCGGCACCATAAACCTGAGAGCAAGAGACAGACTCGTGAATACCTTCTAGGATTTGAGTTGGTTTACATTTTGGAGAATAAAAATGCTGTCTTGATACCCTCATGATGCTATTCAATTTCTAAAGTGCACAATGGCAGCTATTTTAGGCTACTTAAAAGCAATCAGCAACAACATCTATTTCAAAACCGCTTTTCTCAAATCCATCCAGTGAGAAAGTGATACGGAAGATTTATTTTTGCAGTCTTTTAGATCAGAAATATCTCAGCTTAGCCATGTTTCTTTGAAGCCGCTCACCTAAATGAATAAATTATACAATACTGCAGCACAAATAGCCTTGAGACTTGTTCGGCTGTGAGGAGAGTGAGCTGAGTGTACTGATGTGTTTGACATAATTGAGCTGACCCAAACAGCACTTTAGCAATGCATTATTAAACAGGCCAATTACACATGTTCATCTTATTTTCGATTCTTTTTTGAGGCCCATTATTCATGGGCAGTTTTGATATTCCGCCCACGCTGGTTTCTAGATGCTTTAAATTCTTTGCACATCGCTAAACCAGACAAGACAATTCACCTTCTTGTGTGTCTGATTTTCTAAGAGAATGATGGTGCCGCAGTGAAAAGAAAACCTGCAGAAAATCTAAATGTTTGTGTGTGTATTTGTGCGTGCTCATGCGTGAATTTTCCTGTCTGTACCTTCTCTCCAGAGGCGCCTGTGAGAACGAATGTCGAAAAGACAGGAAGAGAATATTTGGTATGAGAGGGCCAGCACTCAATGGACGCTCCCATCGGCAGGCAAAACAGGGGCACGGATTCAGGCAAAGGAAAGGAATCATAATCCTCCTCTGGATATCTGGACAAAAGACCTGCACACACCCCATACAAACCCTCAATTAGG
>JAFVLL020022884.1:0-18739 GCA_021397915.2 Tor tambroides | reverse complement strand
GGAAGTGAAAAAGCACAATAAATGATTTCTGGCTTGTACTAATGGGATTTATTATTAACTGCTTGTCAGCATAGATGCACATTGATCCTGTTTTTTACGGCGGAGAGGGTGGTGGGGATGTTTTTGCTCAAAAAACACATGCTTGCGCTCTGAAAGCCTGGTATCTAACATAATCTGGAATGGGGCCTGAGTTACGGATGTGAAGTGCAGGTGGAAGAGCATTGATTTATACCAGCAGGTTTGCCAGGGTTTTATAGGATTGGCTAAATGCCATTACTCTGCTGGTGGCAAGGTGATGAACTGTAATAAACTTTGATGTGGGTGGGCGGGTGTCAGGGTGCCAGTCACTCGTAAACCTCAGAAGCATGACAGATTTTGAGAGATTGTTTAAAAAGTGTTCCCTGGACGGCACTTTGTTTGAAATGTGTGCTTTTTATTATGCTGGTATGAAGTTGTATCGACACTACCATTCAGAAGTTTGGGATCAGTACGATTTTTTATTTTTTTTTTTCCAACAAAGAAGTAATACTTTTATTCAGCCCGGACACATTAAATTCATCAAAAGTGACAGTAAAGGCATTTTTAATGTTAATAAAGATTTTTATTTGAGCATTCCATTCATCAAAGATCCCTGAAAAATATTAAGCACATAAAAAATTAAGCACTGTTTTCAGCATTGATCATCCTTAAGTAGCAAATCAGCATATTATAATGATTTATGAATGATCATGTGACACTGAAAACTAATTAATAAATTTCAGATTAATATGTATTAAAATATAAACTTATTTTAAACTGTAATAATATTTCACAGTATCACTGCATTTTTGATCAAATAGATGCAGCCATGGTAAGCATAAGAGACATCTTCCAAAGAAAGAAGAAAGACCCCTAAACTTTTGAATGGCAATTGAAATAGTATGTTGACTCTAAAGAGTTTGAACTTGGAGCAGACAGACTTTTCCTCGGTCTATTTGCTCCAAAGTCTAGAAATACAGAGCTTGTCCTAATCCTCCACCCTTCCTCTCATCCCACACCGAGAGCTGATTAATTCATTCTTTCCCTTCTAATCTCACATCAGCTAATGTGTTGCAGTCTCCATCAGCATAGAGGTGTGTTGTTGTGCACATTAAAGGTCAAGTCCCTGCCTCTAATTAATTGCTTTTTGGTAATATTCTCAAGTCAGGGATACAGATAAGCCAGCGTTTAATATTCAAGGAGTCTGTTTATTTTCTACTGTATTAGTTCTGTTATTTCTATCGCTACTCCACCTTCATGATTTTGGCAGAACATTTGCATCGGATATTCAACTGGGTGTCTTTCCGGAAGGCTCTGTGGGGCTGTTGTCAATTATTTCATTGTTTGGGAGGCAGAGTCTTCATTAAGGAACCAGGGTGCGTCTGCTGGACTAGGTGGGAGCTCAGACTGCACTGGCACTGGAGTGTGTGGCCATCGGGGGAAATCTACAACAATACTCACCTAGATGAGGGGAAATTGTTGCAAATCTTCAATAGAAGATTAATGGCATCAGTGAGGAACTCAAGCAGAGACATTTGAAATATGAGTTTGCAAATTTTAGAGGACTTTTTTAATTCTTTCACTGTGTTCTCTTAATTCTCGACACTTTAATTACCTAATTCCTTTCTCTCCTGACAAAACACACATTTTCTTCTCATTTATCTCTTCCTGCCTCTCTCTTATTTGTTAAATTTAGTGGTGCTTTATTATTTGAGCTCCTTATTCGAGATATTTATACCTTTGTGCATCTGTGTCTTTTACTTTTATTCGCTGAATACAGAATTGGCAGCATTTGCAATTCGATAAACTCTTTTTGCCTGGACTCTAACCAGCTTTGCTTCTCCAAAACATTTTATGGACTTTATACAGCCCAATTTACTGTGCTGCTTGGCCCATTGTTAAATGAGAGTGTGATGCTTGTCTTACCCTGAGTGAGATAATGTTAGTCCTCCTCTGAATGGGCTGAATTCCTCCACTGTTCTTTGTGTTCAGGTGATTAAATCCAGGGAATTTGTGTCCATGGAGGGGGGGACATCATTGTCGGCAATGGTGCATAGCAAGCAGACAAACCTTTTTGCATGTTAATCTCGGAGCTCTGCTTTAGTGTGCAAAGGCACAATCTGAATTGGCACAGATACAAAGAGACACAGAGATCATTTTACCAGCACTTAAGGGAGAAGTAAGAACGGCGTAACCGAATTTACACAAAGCCTGGTAATTTGCTGTGAGAGTTATCAGATTTCATATTCAAGATTGCTTGCATATTGGGATAAAGATGTGAGGATGACTTCATTGCGATCTAGAGTGGCTTTCAGTTTTTGAGCCTAACAGTAGATAAGATCCACAGAATATATATATTTTTTGAGTATACTAATATTTATGTCTGATTTAAAAATATCTATAGTAATAATAATAATAAACTGATGATACATAAACATACAATAAATAAAAAAAAATATAAAGCTTTAAGGGAATAAATCAACTTTGACTCTTGTGACAAAATGTAAAATTGGGTTTAAAAAACCCAAACCCAAACATAACTGAAAGCTCTCTAGACAAGGGGTGTTTTTTTTTTTCAATTTTGGTGAAGTATAAGGAAAACAAGAAGCAACAGGCTTTTATTCAAACATGTCAGTGTCAATACAGATTAAATAATCCAGGTGACGTTAATAAGTACAGTGAGACATGAAAGCATGTCATGCCATCTCTGATACCTCCTCCGCCTCCACACTCCTTCTGAAAAAGGTTTTAGCAGCTGCGGTGGCAGACAAGTCCTCGTCAATGTCTTTAGTAAACGCTGCCTCCCGCTCAGCCTGTCACAGCGGAGGTTACCGCGATCATCCCTGCCGTTCACTAGTGGCGCGTCGCCTGTAAACACTGCTCCCTGCTCTCCTGCTGGTGGCTGGGGGTCGTACGTGTGTGTTTTATGTGTGTGTGTGGATGGTTTATGGTTATTAGAGATTTGGGAATGGGGTCGGTGAGCACAACAAACAAGAGGGGGTGGCATTTTTCCAGACAGTACCACAGAGCTGATGAGATATTGGGACAGGGGGAAACTTGTATTAATATTTGTGGCTATTGATTGATGGTTTCCGTAATATAATTTCCTCATTTGTTTTCCTCTTTGCAAATATTGGGGGTAAAAGTCAAGCTGCAACCAATATAAATCCTTTTTTTTTTTTTCCCACAATCATATTTTGTCTTGGGTGTCGGCCCGGAGCTATAAAGCTCTCTAGCTCAGAGGACTTTATGGTTGGCATTGGGTAGCTCCTGCATTTCGCTTTACCCTTGTCAGTCTTTGGTGTACATGAGCACAGCCTGTGCAGAAAAGCCATAAATCACCCAGCCCTGGCAGGAGGCAAAGTTTAGAGACAGTTTAAAGTCAACATGAAATAATTTTTATTCATGATCAGTGCATAACTTGGTTTGCCATCTTTTTTGGAGACAACACTTGAAGAAGCAAAAAAAAAGTTAAGAACTGCATCACATTATGGATGTTAAATAAGACAGGAATCTCTTTAGATTTCTAGTTAATACTTTTGAATGGTAGTGTGTGTTTGTATATAAAATATTTAGGATTAAGTTTTTTAATGTGTTTATTCGATCAAATGCAATTTTTATTTTAAGGAAAAATTGTGATAGTATTGTGAAATATTATTGTAAAGTATTATAGTTTAAAATAGCTGTATTCTGTTTAAATATATTTTAATATTTAATATTTATTATTCCAGTCATCACTTTAGTCTTCAGAGTTGTGTGATCCTTCATAAATCATTCTAATTTGCTAATTTGTTGCTTAAGAAACATTTCTTCTTCTTATTGTCAATGTTGAAAACAGTTTTGTTACTTAATATTTTACTGGAAACTTTTACACTTTTTTAAATGAATAGAAAGATCAAAAGAACCAATTTTTTATTAATGTATTTACATTACTTTTGTATTTTATGTAAAAATCTTACTGACTACAAACCTTTGAATGGTAGTGAGTATTATCTTTAGTCTTTTACTGGGGGCACAGCTTGACATTACTGCTTATTCACATTCATCAGACTGGAAAATATTTCTGTTTTCCACATAGGAGTCATGATTTGGGATCCCCGATACCTCTTCCCTTTTTGTAAATATATTTTAGACTGAATCTGTTTTGTGACAGGTGACTTAAGTTTTATGACAAGTAAATGATCTGCTTTATTGTTCTGGAAAAGTACCCGGAAAAGCTTAATGTCAAGTATTTTTTCTCACTATTCATCGGGAAAAAAAATGATGCTGAAAAATGAAATTAGATACTCAGTGGCTTAGATGAAGGGATATGCTTTTTCGTCACTGTAATAGGCTTTAATGTTGAATGAGATTTAAGTGATGAAGACCCAGAAATTGTGTCCTCTAGTTTCAGCATGTTTTGTTTGTGAATGTAATGGAATGAGACACCTGTAATCTTCTTCTCTTCAAGATCATTTCCATGTACAGACCTGTAGAAGATGAATTATTTATAGCCATTACACAGAACATGTCTTGTGAGTTTTTGTGAGGCTGTGTTGATGTGCATGGTTGTAAGTGCATCTGTATCACACTCTGTCATAAAGGAACTCACCTGCTGCTGGAACCCTGAAACATCTGCTCTCGCTTCATTACAGCCAACTTCCTGTCATGCATTTTGAGCATCCTACTTTCTGTCCTCCTCTCTTTCACTCTGTAGTTGTGTTTTGGGTAGCAAGGTTGAGGGGGAAAAAGGAAAACTGAATGATAAACAGATCAGCAACAATAGTGTGAAATGCCAGCCCTCATTTGCTTGTACAAAGAAACACGCTTGTGTATTCCCTCTTGTCCTCTGCCGCTTCTGTCTCTTTCCATTGTCTCCGGATCTGAATCAAGCTGTGCTGGATCTCTAGATGCTCAGAATGCCTCTGCGGGCCGCGGCGCCCCAGGAGAATGTGCTGTAAATGAGCATCCTTCAAATGCAACATCTCCCATTCCACTGCACAAAAAATGCCAGGACACAGGAGGAGAAGTCAGGTCAGACTCCTCTTTGAAGCTTCTGTTCCCAGAGCCGCCTATTTGAAACAGTTCTCACCGAGCGTTTTACCCCCCGCAACTCCTGGGCCTCCGGCCTTGGCTTAACCAATTCAAACATGCCAACGGGAGGAGACGAGACAGACAGATCGACGATGTGCAGCGCCTCAGAAAATCACAGCTAACCATGCATTGCGGTTTGCCTCGTTAACAATTCAATTGTTGTTGTCTCCGTGGATGTTTGTCCCTCTTTTGACGGTGGCGTGGGTTATTATGGCTGTATTTTAGCGCAGATCTGGACCAATCTTTTGTAGCCTCAAAAACCCAGAAAAATACAGAGAAAAATGTGACTAGCAAAAAAACTGTAAGTACTTTGGGTTTGATGAAGTAAATGTGAAGAGAAGCGAGGGCCCTTAGGGGTACCTTCAGCTCAACTTACGACAGAGAGGAGCATGTAGTGTATATTTCAGATACTTCCCCCTCCCCTTGGCACTATGTCTATTGTTCTATTTGTTGTTTTGTTTTTTTATATGTAGTTATAGCGCAAACACAATTGAAATTCCACACAGAATCTCAAAGAAGAGAAAACAAAGCCCAGTGGGATCAATGCATCCCTATTGTCAATAGTGTTGTCAAAGGTTTATGAATCTCTAGTAACATACAGCTTGAGTCAGTTTGTGTAGGGGGGCAATTAGAGCTGTCTAGGCAAAAACTGAAGTTGTCTCTGTTTTGTTTGTATTGGAGCCTCTGAAGTGTTGTGTTTTCCACCCACTACGTCTCTGCTGGCAGACTTTGCTTGTTCCTGGACATCCCTCATTAGCATGTTTTCAGGCGCCAAACAAAATCAGCTATAGTGAACCTTTAGTCTTTGAAATTTCTCCTAATACTCTCATTTGAGTTGTTTATCATCGATGGATGATAGACTGACAGGAAAGCAGATGAAATGTATCGATCTAGCAGTGCCATATTACATTTTTGATCTGCCAATATTGCACTTGGTATTAAAGATGCACAATATTATTGGAGCGTTATCGGAATCTGCTGATAATGACTTAAAATGTAAATATCGGCATCGGCCCGATATGAAAAGTTATGCCGATATGCCTTGCCGATAAGATGAATAATTCGCATAACTCAACAGTCACTAGCGCATGCAGTAGCAGCAGTGGCCTAATGCCCGTCCGGTAAGGCGTTTAATTTACTAACGGGGCGCTATTGTCCTACTTGTAATAAAATGAAACTAAAATACACAAATAACAGACAGATTGTGGTTCTGATTAAATAAAGCAGTAACTGATGTCATAAAATGACGAGTATGTTAGAATTATGTTTTGATGTAAAGGTCAGAAGCTATAGCTTACGTGAATAAAAATCACAAACATGACACTTGTAAATTAAATAATTTTATACAGATTTATTCATTAATGTGTAATGTTTTTTCAAATGGATTATGAAAACTTAAATACAAGGAGCTCTAACGACTCTTGCTTTAGACCATCTACAAATGTTAAATCTTAAAATAAAATGTTAAGGTTACCACTGCATCTGTCTGAAAACAAACAAACAACTAAAGAAATAATTAAATGCAGTGAGTGATTTCTAATTGATTTATAGTTATTTTCAAAGCTTTTAGTGTACTCTCATTATAAAAGAACCTCAAGTTTTTTTTTTTTTTTTTTTTAAACTAACCAAAACTAAAAATAATTTGTTTATAATCTCTGCACAGGAGAGACTTGGTGTTTTTTTTACAAACAAAATTAAATATATATCGGCTATCCGCCAAAACAAGTTGAAAAATATCGGATATTGGCAGCTATCCAATATCGTGCATCCATAATTGGCATTAGGCTATATTGTTAGTGTATGTATGTATAATGTTAATCCTTAAGTAAGTTGAGTATAGATATGTCATGCATACTGTACGTTATAATATTGTGATTCTTAATTTCGCTCTAGCTAGTAAAATGACTGATTTTCTGTTTTTGTGTATGTAGAAAATAATATAGAATTTTAATACAGGCCAAAATAATTATTGGCTTATCATACCAGTCAGAATTTTAATATTAGTCCATCCCTACGTTGTCAGAAAAAAGGTGCGCAATTGTAATGAATGAAGTGATGTGCAGCTTTGCGGCTTTCAGTGTAGATATCGGTCAGTTTAGGCACTGTTTTATAGAGAACCAAATGCTAAGAATGTCATCTTGCACATAGTGCTCCAGCGCAGCTAACTTTTGCCCTCTCACTCAAACTAATTCCTCTGTGGCGGTTCAGAATCAACAGAGGGTGGGGTAAATGGGGGACACATCATTACCTAGCGTACCTGTGGGCCTGGACTGCCACCACAGAGGTTAACTGGTTTTGGTTGCTCAACTCCAGTTGGCATGGCTACCATCTCCAGGGGTAGCAGCCTTCCTCCTGCTCTCGGTCCCCATGAGCCTCAGTTGCTTTGTGTTAAAAGACAAGCCCACTCTTGATCCTGCCCAACTCGGAATGGAGCTGAAAACAAAAAGCCAGTAAACACAGTACCAGTGGGAGAGGGTTTGCGGTCCTCAGATTTGGCATGGTTTTTGTGTGTATCGAATATTTTACATGATACAAAGCACAGCAGGCTAGTCGCTGGCAAGGATCTTTCGCTCTATCCTTGATGAATGATTCTATCTGAAGGCATTAGGTGATCTATTTTTCATGCGAGTCCTGTAGTCACACCGTGTAGCTCGAGGTGGCACGGGGTACCGTGTGCGAGTGCACATCCCTGCATCTGAAGTCCACGTGGAGATGAGACGATGAGTATCTCGGGGTGCAAAGGGAGATGGTCTTGAGGTGAGGAAAGAAGTGCTGGCTGTTAAAAGGTCACACCTGTCATTTCTTAGAAGCTGAGTGGAAGATCACCTGCAGGCCACCACATGAAAGTCTATGACACTCTTGTCTCACCGATGTAAAAAGAGCCCGCACACATACCTAAATGCGCAAATTCACTCCCCATGGAGCTGTACTACTAAAGAAAGACAGTGATATTTGCCCTCCCACTCAGCAACAGGCCTTTCTTCGCTATCTTGTAGTAGATAAATGTGTGCAATGTGTTTTTTACATTATTTTCCATCCCGCCCTGACACACTTTTACTTAGCCAACTAAAATGGACGTTCTATTTAAAGCACTGGGAAATTAACAGCAATTTGCAGATTTGATGTGGAGGACGGCTCGTTCGTATCCCTCGTCTCATTCGTTAACAAATCGCCCAGCGCCTTAACAAAGAGTAATTGTCTCACCTGCTTTCACTTAGCCAGCCGGCTCAGCCTCTCCGAACGAGGACCTCCATCTTATTTCGGCGTGTCCTACTTGAGGAGCCGAGCTGAGCCGAGAGCGACGCGAGAGCCCCCGCTGGAACTCCCCAACCTCGCCGCAAATCCACGGGAGGTCCCAAAGCCGCCCCGCGCCGGCTGCAGCACAGGCAAATTGCCACAGCTGAGACAAGTCTCCATTCAACAGGCTAATTAATCTTGCTTTGTAAGAGTAGTCATGCCAGAACCTCCCCGAGCCAGGCTGCTGATGCAGGCCTTCTGAAGTTTGGAGGCTTCGTTTATGAGCAGTTAAAGATCTCTGCGTCTGTTATTAGGTGGGAGCGGGAAGACTGGCTATGATGAATAGGTATTTCTACTGCTATCGAATGTACAGAGAAGTGAGGTGGAAGAGATTTAATGGTGCGGATGTGAGGAGAAACAGCTTGTGTTTGCCCAGATCTCAAGCTGAATGAAGCCAGTAACGCTGATTAGGACACTGGGCCACGCAGAAAGCCACCTCTTTGGCTTGCTGTTGCTTGCTGCCTCTGCGGCTCACGCTGTCAACATTGTCCGCCGAGGAGCCTCGGAGGTGATGATGAATATCTAGTCTTTAATAGCTGTTGCGTTTTTTCTAACTTGACACCTCTTTAACATTTTAAATTGATTTTTCTCTGTGGAAAACAGTAGTGAGACCAAACAAACATGACCCTCTTTGGGTATGTGAGATAAATAGTGTCGTCTATCCGGCGTAATTAAGGTAGGCTTTAAAGATTTTGTGTGCCACTGGTTTGTGTATGTGGTACTAAGAGTTGTTTGTACACACGACTGTAAACATAGCTTCGATTTTTGTGTGTGAGACAAAGAGCTAAGCATTGTGGAATGAGGTCCAGATTCTAGTAGCTTTATTGGTGCGCCTTTTATATTTCCAAACATTAAGAATACATAAACATTTACATACAGATATACAAATTAGAATTTAATACAAAATGTAAAAACCCCCAATAAAATAAATAAATAAAACAAAATATATAAAAAGCAATAAAAATTTATACTGTATATACACAAGCATTCAAGCGTTTGGGGGTCAGTAAGATAAAAAAAAAAGTTTTTGAAAGAGTCTATTATGCACACACAAAAAAATTTTTAAATAAGAGAAGAAGAAAACAGTAATATTGTGTTATATCATTTCAATTTAAAATAACTGTTTCTGTTTATTCCTGCAAAGCTGAATTTTCAGCAGCCATTACTCTGGTCTTCAATGTCACGTGATCCTTCAGAAATCATTCTAATATTTTATTTAATATTTGATGCTCATGTAGAACCTTGGAGCAAAAGTCACACACACCCAAGTCTTAACAGGACAGCACATTCCAGAGCAGAGACTAACTGAGCTCTCCCTTCCACGCTGTGGTCATTAAAAAATTAACAAATGACCAGCACCGCGGCCGATTTCCTGCCCTAAATCTCCTTATCTCAGGAGACCCCTAAAAAACCAGGAGAAATTTGAGGAGAACATCTGGATGTCTTTAAAGAACAGAACCTTCAATGCTGTTCCTGACCGGTTTACCATAAATAAAGTTGAATAATCAATATGCAAGAACGTGTGACCTTGACAGGATCCAAGAACAGACCCTCCCTGATATCTCCTGATCTTTTAACGCAGTAATTCAACGATTTTATCAACAAGGAAAGACTTTTACGACGAGATGTCTGAGCGTTGAAGTTTTACAGATACATGCCCAAAGTGACTTTATGACCCAAGAGAATGTGCGCTGTGTCTCTCCTTCAACAGAAACACGCTCTCCCGTTCTTTAACAGACAAAGAGACTCAAACTCGCCCTAAGTAAGTTCATAGCTGACAATTAATAATCGTTGCTGCTATTAAAGCAATATACTCAAGAGACAATATATATATTCAGGTTGTATTTTATACTCAGTTTGTCATTTATAAGCTTGCTGTGTTATTGAAATTTGTGATATTATTTTTGTAATCTTTTGATGTCTAATTTTCCTGATCACTATTGTTTAGTTTCACATGCTTGGTGTGATTATTTAGAATTTAGGATCGTTTAATCTATGCCTTAGCCATGTAGTATATAAAATTAAGATATGTACTTTGGGGAATGCCAGATATCTGCTGTTTGGGTTTTAATGAAAGCTCATTTCAGTGGCAATAAGTTGATGTGAATGAAAATGAGCCTTTAGCATCATAATGTATGATTATAACACGTATAGAAATCTGCCAGGTATTTTCCATGTGACAAAATAACTACAGATAATCTATGCACGGAAAGATTAAGTGGGCGGGCTGCCCGCCCTACAAGAACAATCTGATTGGAAGAAGACTCGGTGGGCGTACTGAAATCAGCCCGTTGTAAACTGGACACAAAGCTGCTGCTTTGAGCGGAAAAACTTCAAAGACTTTGGTTTTCGGCTCACTGAGCGCACTAACATAAGCCTACCTAATCTTTAACATCTGGTCGTATCATCTAACAACACTACAAATACTTATTCAAACGTCTGAAGAAACCTTGAAAGACTGAAGCTACGGAAGGAACTCATAGAAGAACTTCAAGGGTCGCTCTGGCTCTCTGCTTGTTTCGCCAAGCTTGAAAACTTGACTGCTCCATTGAGGCGCTCCAAAAGCGCTCCCAGCCATTAACATCTGGCCGAGCATGGAACACTGAACCAATACTTAGTCAAATTTCTGAAGAGACCCTTCAAAGCCTGAAGCCATGCAAAGAACTCTAACAACTTCAAAGCGTGCCACTTTGACGTCACCAGGAAAACAGCCTCTCACAGAAGGGCATTCCCAGAACGACGTCAACAGCAGTAGCCAATCAGCCGCCGGGATTCCCTCAACCATCCGAAAGGAACGGAAACAACAAGACCTGCGGTCATCTCAACTTAAAGCAAGTAACTGAACAAATCTCCATCTCTTGCTTTGTTGGGGAATTAATCTTTAAAAGTAAAGATAGAAAAGTTCTCTGCTTGTGTAACTTCCTTAGGCGGAATTCACAAATTAGCAAAAGGGCTAGACTTTTAACTTTCTTCAAAAGCGCATTCGTAGGTATATGTGTGTATGTTTGTTTGTTTTGTTAGTTTAGTTCATGTAATAAACTCCCGTTTCTATCAGAGAAGAAATATGTCTTCTGTTGTGTAATATTCAGATCAAACTTTGCCCAGAACCTGTTACCTATGCTCATAAATTTACATAAAGTACTATTTGGTTTGTTCTTTTCGTTGGCCACGAATAAGATAAACGAAATCGTTAAAGATATACTGATATAACGACTCGCTGGACGATCGTTAATAAGGTATAAATCAGACGTTTTGATTAATATCAATTAATCATATCAAATCAACCCTAATTTTAATATTTGAATTCCCTAAAGCTAAAATTCATAATAAAAGCTTAAACCAAGGAGCTAATTCATTACACTCAAGAAACATTTCTTATTATTATTTATGTTGAAAATGTTTCTGCTGCATAATATTTTAATATTTTAATATGATACTTTTTATTTCAGGATTTTTTAAATAGAAAATTTCAATAGAAAAAAAAAATGTCTTTACTGTTACTTTTGATCATGCGTCCTTGCCAAATTCTTCTATTTTTTTTTTTTAATTTATGATATGATATATTTATGATAATATCTATCTATCTATCCATCCATCCATCCATCCATCCATATACTGTATATATACACACCATGACACCATAGCTGAGCAGGTGAAGCTTCACCCAGCAGTGGCGCTACATACGTACATACATATATATATATATATATATATATATATATATATATATGTGTGTGTATATGTATATGTATATATATATATATATATATATATATATATATATATATATATATATATATCAGGGCTCGACATTAACGCTTGTCCGCTTGTCCGGGACAAGTGAATGTTTTGGACGGGCAAGTGAAAGAGAAATTTACTTGCCCAATCGGACAGTAACTTGAAAGAGTCAATACCAAAAACAATAATTTGTTACAGGGGTGTGCGATATATATCGTTTGCGATAATTTCGTAATTGTTTTTTTAACGAGTGTATTGCAAGAATCAAACAAAACACATCTACAGAGTACACGCACGTGCAAGTGTGTTCTTTTACTGCAAGATTCAGTAACAATGCATGAAGAATGATCAGAAAATTCAAGATATGGGAGCAGAAAATGTATATATTTATATAATTTCATATAGATTCACACGAAGATCGATCACCGTTTTTTTTTTTGCTCCAAAAACCATCATGATTACAAATGTGATTTTATAACAGTTCAATAAACAAGAATTTAGTATTAAGAGACTTACGTTTTAGACACCATATTTCCTGTTTTTGCTCTATTTCACCAACAAAAATAATTCCAAACACAGCCACAGCGCTATTTTGCATTTCTGAGCAACATGACAGTGTTTCGTTCCTGAATGAATCAACCATTTAAATGATTCGGTTCAGTCGCAATGACTCACTTATTAACAGTGACTTGATGCCACCTACTGGTGGTTTTAATTTCAATTTATAGTATTTTTTTATTTTTTAAATAATTTCAAATATCAGTATTGAGCGTTTTATGAATCAAAACATTATTTATTCATTTGTAACAGAAGGTTAAAGCATTCCATGTCCCTCAGAGCTGCATTAACAGTGGGTAAATCTATTCCACTTCAGATGCAGCTTCTGTGTTTCCTCTGCATTGCAAAGATGAATTTTGTTGATAATGATTTTATTTGTTTGGTAACAGCCCAAATGTCTTATTATACTAATTGTTTGATTAAATTGAACTCTAATGAAAAAATTTAAAATTTAAGTTTGAAAATTCATATAGGAAAAAAGAAGTAAATATTAGCATATTTTTAAGTTTAATATAAAATAATTGTATTCGTAATTAATACTCCCTTTTTATTTTAAAATATAACAGTATTATCACACTTTATTATTATTTTTCATTATTTTTTTAAAAAGAAAAATCTAACTAAATAAACTAAATATGTTTTGTATAACCACAATAAATAATTATATTTATAACTCAATTTAAATGTTTATTTTTTTCTCTCCGGGCAAGTAACTTTTATACTCGGACAAGTAAATGACAAATTTACTTGTCCGAAGGACAACCACATGAGAATGCTTAATGTCAAGCCCTGTATATATATGTATATATATATATATATATATATATATATATAGTGCGCCACTGCTGGGTGAAGCATCACCTGCTCAGCTATGGTGTCATTAATCACTGCAGTTCTCTTCCCTGAGCAGTTAAGCAGCCAAAAGTCAGGTCAGTCTCTGGGTCTGCATGACAGACACATCTCATCCCAGCAGGAATACCACCTCGGCAGTTAGCAGCTAACTCAAGGGGCCCTGTTTAGCCCTCACTAAAAGTTCCCCAAGTTCACTACCACTACTGCTTTCTTCTCTGTTCTTGTGGTTTCTTTTTGTCTCTCTTTGTCTCTTTCTGTCTTTCCTCCATCTCTGCACCAATTCTCTCGGGCACCCTGGCCGCTGCGCTGTCAATTTTTTAGTGATGGACTCTAAACTTAGATAAAGTTCTAGTTGGAGTTCATCTTTGTCTATCAGACTTCCCATTGAATCTGAAATCTGAAGCATCCACTTATTTGCGGTAAACAAAACAGTAGGACTTGGATCGGCCTGTCTGTTTGTTAAGTGTAGATTACACTTGTTTATAGCCATCCTTAGGAGGAGAAAAGAATAAAGTGTGAGGGAGAGATGGAGAACATCACATCAGACACCAGTACTCATTTATTTCTTCACTCTCGTCTTTCTGCCCAGTAAGGCTGTTTGGGTGCCACTACCCCTCTGCTGTCTGCAAAGGAGTCAGTTCATTAGACCCATATGCTACAATCAATTCAGCAGAGACTCCGGCTGAGCCCAAATGAGATCCGCTGTGATTTACCTTTTAAATGGGCCTCTTGTTTACCAGTCTGTGACACTGTGTAAATATACTAAAAAGTGCAGCTCGCCTTGATTGGGCTCTGGTGTCCTTCAAGGCGCTGCCGAAGTTACCCGAGTCAACCTACCTATATTCTCTTTCACGCTTATTGAATAGGGAAGTCCACATGGACCTTTTAAGACTATGAGCTCGATTGACTGCCCTTTGCAATTGATTGACCAAAGTATGAAATAAACACTCCGCTATGCAGTGCAGCAGATCACCTTGAAAGCCCGTTCTTGTCTACCTGGCATGCAGGAAGCCACATTTCTATGGATGATAAATTCAGCCGTAATAGAAACATTCATGCCAGCCCTTTGTGCTCTAATGCAGAATTTCAGCTCAGTTTGAGCAGTTTTCTCCAGTGTCTTGGTATCTGTGTGGGTACTTCTGTATGCTTGTAGCTTACAGTGATTTTCAAAATTTACTTTGTGTTAATTTTTGTTTTGCTCATATTTTTTTCTTGTAACAAAAGTATCCTTTGACATGAAATGACAACACAATGACTAAAACCATTATAGTCATAGAGAGAAATTAACTTATCTAATATCTAATTAAAATATCTAATTTTAGTAGATGAAAATTACAGTTTAGTTGATGTGCAAAGTGAAACCAACTATTCAAACGTTTTTAACGTTTAACAAAAATATTTTAAAACTTGAGAAATCTTTGCACTTAGTTATTCATTGTCTGTTTTAGACATATTTTAGTGCATTATGGAAAAAGCATATTCACAGTGCGACTTTAGTTATTCTGTCTAGCATGTAACTTAAATTTCACTTGTACAGTCACATTGTTAGATACAAGCTCATACAAGATACATGTAATGTGTTCATGTTGTGTGTGTGTTAGGGATGTTCATTTTAACCGTTAACGGACCGAAGAATTTTGACCGATTTATACAATCAGTTAAATGGTTTAAAGTCACTTATTTATTTATTTTTTTCAGTAATTTATCAAAGTATTTTAAAAGGTTTGCTGCATGGTTAAAATAAGCAACGTGTATAAAAAAAAAGTTTTTTGGAGAGAGAGAGAAAAAAAAAACATAGCCTAAGTCGCCTATAAGTCACATTTTATTTTATTCAGAAATAGGCCGACGCGAATTGCAAACATTACAATAAACACTGTAAACATAGCTAGGCTATTTTAGTTACCCTCACTCCACAACAAATCCTTTCAGTTAACAGTAGGCTATTTAGAAAAGAACAAGAATTAAAAATGTAAGAAGCTATAGCTATATAAACGACAAACCGAAAGGAATTAATTTAGGCTAAAATGAAACTGAAACCAATGTTGGGTCTCTCGTTCGACACAAAATCAAATGTTTCCGTATTCGCGATGTATTTGAATGCCAAAATATTATTTACCTTTTATGTAGGCCTACTTCACTCGCGTTCCAATATCCACGTAAAACAAAATGTTTTGCATAACTTCATGGCGATACGGTGATAACGCTTAACGGCACAGATTTTACTACATATTTAAACTGAGCAGTGTGTTTTTTTCCATATGTTTGACTGTTTTTTATAATGATAATGAACAGGCTGCGTTGTCAAGGTAGAATGCTTAACTGTTTGCGCGAATGCGGCACTGGAGCAATCACTTGATTTTTTTTTTTTTCTTTTTCCTTCTAACAGTGGAAGCAACTACTCCTTTTAGTCATGAAGATGATCGGAACTGTAAAAAGTTTGCTTTTATTTGTATACATTCACAATAAAAACAAATCTTTGCGCTTTTGTAAAATAACCCTAAAAAAATAGGATGCCGCTTTCTGCCGTCTGGTTTCCTTTCGCGCAGCACAAAAATGAACCGAAACTCTGCTATACTTGTTGCACAGTTTTTCTTTTGTTTTCTTAAATTATTATTTAAGTGAAAATACATTTCTCGTATAGGCCTATTTATTCGTTATTTTATATACATTACATTTTATATATATATGTGACCCTGGACCACAAAACCAGTCTTAAGTCGCTGGGGTATATTTGTAGCAATAGCCAAAAATACATTGTATGGGTCAAAATTATCAATTTTTCTTTTATGCCAAAAATCATCAGGATATTAAGTAAAGATCATGTTCCATGAAGATATTTTGGAAATTTCTTACCGTAAATATATCAAAACTTCATTTTTGATTAGTAATATGCATTGCTAAGAACTTCATTTGAACAACTTTAAAGGCGATTTTCTCAGTATTTTAATTTTTTTTGAACCCTCAGATTCCAGATTTTCAAATAGTTGTATCTCGGCCAAATATTGTCCTATCCTAACAAACCATACATCAATGGAAAGCTTATTTATTCAGCTTTTAGATGATGTATAAATCTCAATTTCGAAAAAATTGATACTTAAGACTGGTTTTGTGGTCCAGGGTCACACACATATATATATATATATATATATATATATATATATATATATATATATATATATATATATATATATAGCGCCTAGCTTTATTATGTTTTTCTCCGCTCGCAGAAGCGCTGCAGGTGCGTGATGTGATAGCTATGATGACCATGTGATTCCTCATGTTCTGTTTGCTGCTGCTTACGCATGTAAAATTAATCCCCGGAAAACAAATGTTAGTATTTTTAACGGGTCACAGACACTTATTCTTTCTAATTTAATTCAGTTCTAATTCAAAATAATCTTGTCGGTTAATAATTGGTTAACGAGCGTCGGTTGTCGGTTAGGAAAAATAACCGAAATGAACATCCCTAGTGCGTATATTTGGGCTCATGTAGCTTACATTTGCCGTTCCGACATAGACTAATTGGGTTATTAGAAACAATTGGATTTTTTTCTACATTTTTCATCATTTTCATCATTGTTAGTGCATTAAATTTTTTTTTTGTCATTTTTTAAATTAAAAATAAAATCAATTAAAGGGCTAGCTAACCCGAACTGAACATTTACCGAGCCTTATGTTGTTTAAAACCTGTATGACTTTCTTTACGCAGACGAAAGAAGGTAGTTTACTGCTTTTATTTTTTTTGGTCCATATAATAAAAGTCAGTGAAGTGTACCATAAAACTGTACTTTGATTTTCCTTCTAAGGAAGTGCTGGCATATGATTAAATGTTTAAAACAACTGTCTCTGTGCTTCGACATCAGAGAATTGCTTTTGTAAACATTTAAAACTGCATTCACAAGCCTGCTTATATTTGAAATCAGCTGATTGAGTCTGTAATTTACAGGTACAGCACAGCTTCATCTCACAAGGATCCCCTGGACGCTAGTACTCTTTGATGTGTCATGCGTAGCCAAGTAGAACCACAGTGATTTTTCTCAGCAGACAGACTATGTCTTTAGTCTTTGCTTTCTGACAAGATTTAAGATGGGTGGCAGAGCTTCTAACATGATCTTAATATTGTTCTTGCATTGAGATGCAGGATAAGCAATAACAGACTTTTAAAAATATTGTTGTATGGTCTTTTTCGCTGTGTCTCAATTTCTTGTTCTTCCTTTGTCTCAGTGAGGTAATAGTGAGACAGTGACTCATGGAGTCTCTCTTATCCTCAAAGTGACAGGCATCCCTCCTGTTAGGTATTAATTAGTTCCTAATTGAAAAGGTTGATTAAAATGCAAGAAAGCTTGTTTATGAGCTTGAAACATTCACAGCACCACTGAGCCACTGAGAGCTGGACATGATTGGTGAAAAGAAAAAAAAAAAGTTTTACTCCCTGCCTCAGACTTGCTCAATCACAGCTCACTGCTATATGAGAGCTTGTTTTTCACTGCAAAATTAGAACATTTTAGAAATGTAATAAGGAAAAACAATGTCAGTTCTTTGCATAAGATAAAGCAATATTTTATTAAGCTATTGTCCTAAACCCTTTTTACAGTGCGACAATATTTTATTTTCATTCCAACATAATATGTTTAAAGCAAATAATTTTTTTTTTTTTTTTTGGAGAGCTGTCTTTGATGTCCAAATATTTTATTAATGTATTCATTTGCCATGCTTATTGAGGCAGCCCTCATCTCCGGAATTTTATTTTATTTATCAGTAAACAGCCTCAAGTTGTTTGGAACAGGTTGGTTTTGTCCTCTCATCTTTCCATGAATTTCAGAGTTGCACTGAGAGGTGTTTAGATATCTCTGGCTTCAGTAATGTTTTATTGATAGTTTCATATTTCTGGATTAAAAAAAAAAAAGTTGTATTTTTTCTCAGAATCCATTTTGCATGGGATGAAATGTTTTTAACTTGATTTCCTCCCCCTCGTCCTCTGCCTTATCTTAAGAGGGAGGTTGGAAATGGCTTAATTGCATCTACAAACTCCAGCCTGACTTTGTCCACACTTGATTTGACTTTCAAAACTTCTAAAAAATCTACGTTGAAGGGCATCTCCTTCAATAATCTGCTGCCTAAACTGATAATAAAGCACTCAAGGCCCACTGCACTTTCTGCCTGCTGCATGCTGACCTATTTTAACAGGTCTCCAAATGGAAAT
>JAFVLL020022883.1:24275-54834 GCA_021397915.2 Tor tambroides | reverse complement strand
AGAAGAAAAAAGAATTTTCCTTTTCTGGCTTACGGTTCAAAAGTTATTAGCATAAACATGAGTGCAACTTTGGACAAGTGGTGGCGCTAGAGAGTTTGAGTTAGAGACTCCAAATTTGCTATGGTTAATGTTGAGACTGTCCTCTATTAGTGTGCCAAATTTCACAACTTTCCCGCAAGCGGTTCTATGGGCTGCCATAGACTTCGGGGTGGAAGAAGAAGAAGAAGAAGAAGAAGAAGAAGAAGAAAAAGAACACTAACGATTACAATAGGTGCCTAAGCACCTACGGTGCTTGGCCCCTAATTACTAACAGAGCAGCAGTGTGAAACATAGAACAAGATAACCTAGGATTACGTTTACGTGCGGTTTTACAAATGGGTTAACATTCATGTGTGAAAAGCGCCAAAACATTTAAAGACAGCGGATGAAAGTGTTCTGTCGCCCTCTACTGTCACGTGATCACCACTGCATATTAAAAGTCGATCACATTACATCTAAAGTCTCTGATTAGTCGGCAGACCGACTTTTATACAAATATTAATTAATATTAGATAATTATATATTATATAATATTATTACAATATACAATTATATTACATTTTATTAATAATAATAATAATTTATTATTATTATTTTTTAATTTATGGACAGGCACAGAAAAGATTTTGATTCTCAAACTTTTTATGTAGGGGAGAGCGGGTTGAGCAGTTTATGGTGTGTTTAAAGTGAGCACATGACAGTAATTGGTCCAACTTAAATATGTACATACATTTCAGGATGTGGTGCATCTTTGGGAATAATCACTTTGGATCTAAAATAAACTGCTTTCCAAATATTTTGGTGGTCTCTTGGCTCAAATTGAAGAACAAAATAAAAAATGTTTGGTTTAAAATGAATGAAATATAATGTAGAATTACAGTAAAATAATACGTTATAATAATCATAAGAAGGCGTGAGCCACTGGCTCAAATTACCCCACTCCTACCATGTTATTAACAAACTTGTATCATCCAGCAGTTTAGAGCTAACATCATGCTAACAGTGTAGTCCCATAATATAACTTCCTATAGCACAACTACATGTGTAATATTTTTTCAGATTTCCCTGTAATTGTTCAGACACAAGAAGCATGAGTCCTTGTACAATAATAATAATAATAATAATAATAATAATAATAAAAAAGAAAAAAAAAAGTTTTTTGAACCTAAATGTAGTTACCATGGCTTCTCTCCATCACAGGGCGGCTAAAATGGGTAACTCTTCATATATTTGTGGTCACATCACCAATTTTGTTTAAGGTTGCCTAAAATCAAGGGGTGTCAACTTCCCTGCAGGCTCAAATCACCCCGTGTTCCCCTATTCATTTAGTAGATGTTTTTTTTGTTTTTTTTTGTTTTTTTGTTTTTTTATCTAAAAAGGCCCCTCGTTTAAAACGAAATGTGAAATGAAAAGTGTAAATAGCCACAACAACAACTAAATTTATTCCATAAAATTTCATGAACTGTATGTTTTTCAATAATATAAACAGATGATTGTGATCAAATTAAAATAAGAATGACTTTTAATTTACATGTTGACCATTTTGATTTTATAGCAATTTAGTTAATTTAACTATACCTTTAAACAATTTGAAGTCGTCTCGCAGACCCACTGGATGTTTACTGAGGCCCCCCAGTGGTTGAGAATCGCTGGATCCGGACTGGAGCGCTTCAGTTCACCGGTGTTCCCGATAGAGGGCGCGCTATGCGGAAGTGATGGAAATCCACCACTGACTGCCAGACAGTAGGCTGCAGGAGTCGCCAGGCTGGTTTAGCATAGACGACTGTTAAGATTGTGTTCATGCAAAACATAGCGTTTAGCTGAACATCAGACGGGGAATAAATAGCCTTCATCATGTCAAAGAATACAGTGTCCGATCGTTTCCGTAAAGTGGATGTGGATGAATACGACGAGAACAAGTTTGTGGACGAGGAAGAGGGAGGAGAAAACCAGCTGGGTCCAGATGAGGCAGAGGTGGATTCCCTCATCAGACAATATCCTTCTTTATTCACCAGCCAAATAGTCTTGCGTTTTCAGTGGCACTAGCTCATATAAACAATTTCCGTGTGCTTTATGCTTGAGTGGGTAATTATGACATCAGTAATGGATATAATACGACTAATTAAATATTTAGCTGAAAAAAGTGTGCATAATTAATTGAAGCAAAAAGTGCTTATTAACAATAGAAGGAAAGACGATGTAATTTTGTTTGCAGCCAGTTTTACGTCAACATTATATGCACTGATTTGCTGTTCATAATTGATGAGTTGCCTGATACACCATCTGGCCTGCAGATTTCTGTACATCAAAGACTCCACACAGACAGATCTGGGTTCTTTGCACTATTCTACTCATTTACGTTTATTTTACTGGGCTCGCACCGATCCAGTGTCATGCAATATTGATAGTGTAGTCTATAGATAAGTTTTCATAGTTTATAAGTGAAGCGAAAATCGTCACATGCTTGTCTAGTCTTAGTGTATGCTTGTGCTGCATTGTGATCATGCATTTGCTCATTTTAGACTTCTGAAATGTCCAGGCCTGTCTTAACATTCCAGACATTCTTTTTAACAAAACTGTTTGTGAAAAAAGATGCCGGTTACTTAGAATTATGCTGATGGTGATTGTTAACTACAACATACTAGTTTCAAACGGCGTGGGGGTTGTAAATATTAGGTTCTTCTGTCATTTGAAACTGTTGCATTATTTAGTATAAGGAAGTTGAATTCATGTCCTTATATGTCAATTTTGGAGTACTCAGGGCCTTATTTCCTGTTTCTAATTTTTTCCACTGTGGTTGTCTTGCAATATGGTTTCCTCATGCACCTCCACAGCATTTGGATGGATATTGTAAAGCCACATGTATTCATGCATGCATACAGATATTTAAATTGTGTTGGTTGTGTTTTTCTTAACTCCACTCTTTAAAGGGAACCTTATGGGTGCACTGCAGGCAGTGTTAAAAAACCCACCAATCAACACAAAGAATCAGAACGTCAAGGTAAGTCATGCAACCTTTTTTCCTTAAAGGAAAAAATGATTTTCCTCTGACATCATATAAAACCATTGCATGTAATAATGACAGTGAATTCCACTCACTTAACTGTAGTGGGCTTCATAGTCGCAGAAATACACAAAACTACATCCTTGCATTTTTCTGACATTTTGGATTGTGTTTTGTAGGATCGTGCTGAAGGTCTAGTGCTGAAGGTGCTCAGCTCCTTTAAGAGCACAGACATAGAGAAGGGAGTTCAGTCTCTGGATAAGAATGGAGTTGATCTGCTCATGAAATACATCTACAAGGGGTTCGAGCAGCCATCTGAGAACAGCAGCGCTGTCCTGCTGCAGTGGCATGAAAAGGTAGGGTTAATAGCAATGTTCTCATAGCAAAGTATGTGTGTTGTGCTGCTAAAAGTAGTCCGTGGCTCATTTCTTGCTCTATTTGCTTTGTATTCTCCTCAGGCTCTCTCTGCAGGTGGAGTGGGCTGCATCGTGAGAGTCCTAACAGCCAGGAAAACAGTGTAAACTGCAGCAGGTTAGCATAGCGCACAGAAAAATACAACCCAGCAGCGGGAAATCCTGCTGAGACGCTCAGAACAAAGCGATGACTTTCCACAGGGTACTGAAGGGGACCTCTTATCTGATTTCAATGCGTTTTACCCTCTTCTGTTATATCACTCTTCACTCACATAGTCAAAAACGCATAACCGTGCCATCAGTCGTATGCTAGATTTACAGTAGCTTCTCTCAGGAATACTTTTCTATGTTCTTCTGTATTGTACTCAGCAATCTGAATACAAGAGACTTGTTAGAGTTTTATAAAATCTTGCTGAGTTTATTATGACCTTTTATTATTAATAGTAATTTACTTGCCGATCTTCTTGGAGAGAAATGTGACCTGTTATTTTAGTCTGCATGTGTGAGAATGGCTGAAAAAGAACAGTCACAGATTGGTCGGCGTGTCTTACTGGCACTATGTCTGTCCACAGTGACTGTCGGATTATGAATAATACTCTCCAGTGCATTAAACCTTCCCATCACTGATCCCTTCTCATTTGTTCTAAATCGCCAAGCGTTATTCCATAGCATTTATTTTTTCATAACCAAAGCGCATTAGCTTAAATACTCCTATAAGACATTAAGTTACAATGCCGATCTTATGCATCATTTGAAACATCTGTTTGATTTTCTTGGCAGATGGAGCCATCTCACTAATCGTGACTTTCACTAATGCTGTTAAAAAGTATTGATGTCCTGTCTTAATGTATCTGTGTCAGCATTCCAAAGCACTTATTACCGTGGACCATTGTTATTGTGTGTGTGTGTCAGAATGCGTAAGTCTGTATCCAGTCTGTGTCAGTTGGCGTTTTTAAGCCAATCATGTTAAATACTGCCTCAAAGCAGATCATTACTGATCCAGTCTGATCTGAGACGTATCGTCTGATCACAGGGACCTGCCTCTACAATGCAGTAATACAGAAAGACAAAGTGTAATCACTCAATAAACCAAACCGGTATAATGACTGCCTTACAAAATATTCCTTTTTTTATGTTTGTGCTTTTGTGATTGATTAATAAAATATGTTACATATACTCTTGAGGACTTGAGTTTTATATTTGGAATTTATAGATTTAGGAATATTATGGTGAAAGCTCTATTCACAGCATCTGCTGTAAAAACGTTGCACTATAGATGTCAACTTTGGTTTGGTTACTTTGTTTTTACAAACGCTGGGTCAAAATAATTTTCTTTTGTAACTGATTTTGTCAGTGAAATACACTACCATTCAAAAGTTTGGGGTTGGTAATTTTTTTTTTTTTGAAAGAAGTCTCTTATGCTCACCGAGGCTGCATTTATGTAATCAGAAATACAGTAAAAACGGCAATATTGTGAAGGATTATTACAATTTAAAATAACCATTTTCTATTTTAATATATTTTAAAATGTCATTTATTCCTGTGATGGCAAAGCTGAATTTTGAGATGGTCCTCACTGCAGAACACAAGATCCAAGGGGCATGGTTGGATCTAGATCCAACTCCTCCCACCTTCCATATACCTAAACCTACCCGTCTCCACCCCCTGATCCCTAAACCCTCCCATCTCCACCCCTAAACCTACCAATCTCCACCCCCTAGATGTGGATCCAACCATGCCCCCTGGATCTTGTGTTCTGCAGTGAGGGGCTACTGTGAATTTTCAGCAGCCATAACTCCAGTCTTTGGAGTCACAGGATCATTATTTAGCTGATTTGGTGCTCAAGACACATTTCTCAATATAATCAATGTTATGCTCCTTAATATTTTTTGTAGAAACCTTGATACAATTTTCCAGGATTCTTTGATGTATAGAAAGTTCAGAACAACAAAATTTATCTAAAACATAAATCTTTTGTAACATTATAAATGTCTTTACTGTCACTTAAAAAAAAAAAAAACATACTAACCCCAAACTTTTGAACAGTAGTGTATTCAGTTCTGAAGTTAATGTATCATAATGAATATATCATACAATTTATTGCTTTTTTAAAAAAGGGAATACAACATAGTATTACAAATAAAAAAACCCAAACACTTATATACATATCATTAAAATAGAATACACCTTGATTACTGACACGGTTACAAAAAAATACTCCCAATGTGTATGAACCTGTAATGATAATGAGACATTGCTATTATGTGCATAATTACTGATTGTCAATACTCTCTTCTAGAGCAAAGGCAGGGCTTACCTGAGGTGGATGTCCTTTTCATTTTTACTGCAGATGTGGCTCAAAACCCAAACCTCATCATTATGTTAAAAAGTACAAAATTTAAACCAATAAAATCTTCCCCATCTCATTTCATAGAAAGCAATGGAGGGAATTGAGTTTCTTTCATATATTCAAGCAATTCCCAATAAGTTAATAGGTAGACATATATGCAAATGTATTCTATTACACCACCCATAGTCCTGCTGTACATTCTGATGAAGGATTCTTGTGGCCAAATCACTAACCTGCCAGCGGTCTTACAACTGGTTTCACGTGAAGCCTGTCTTGAAGTCTGCACCTTAGAGAGCAGCTTAGTCTGTCTGCAGGACTCTGCGAAGGCCTTTTACATGTCTACATGACCTGTGAGAATCTCTTCAAGTGGCGGATCTGCACTCACACATACACACTCTCACACAAAGACCAATATGTCTCAGTCACACATGTACAAAACTGCACCATTCTCAGAGGTTGCGCTATAAAAGATTTTATCCAGATGGATTGCAATTTTTATGTCATCCTCTATTGTTATGTCAGTAAATTATTGATACAGATCATACATGTTTTTTGAGACAATACCAAAATTACAGGAACTTCTATGCCAATAGCTTTTTTTGGCCTTTTCTTTTGCTTCGATAATGTGAAACAGATGACACTCATATCTCTCTCCTGGTTTATTTTGGGAAATTTCAGCAATTAGATTTCTTATTTTTTAATCTGTCAAAATGACAGAAAGCATTGTGTTTTCAAAACTCATTAAATGACGGATTTCTTTTGTTTAGCGCAACCTCTGATCATTCCCTCTCTTCATAGGCTGTTGGACATAGTAAAGTGCTCAGTAGGGATAGGCTGAGACAGCGATGTAGACAATAAAGGTGGTCTGGTACTCTATGCCTCCGTCAGCGCTGTAAGACAGGGCTCGCACCTTCATGCGGTACGTGTGAGGTTCACGCAGTGGCCGGGTGGTGAACAGAACACCTTTGAGGTTTTCGTCCCGGAGGGCGAAGGGCAGAGTCATGTCCTCGTCGACCACTAAGAAGGAAGTGCGTGGGTGGACGACTCCATCCTGGGTGTAGGCAACCAGCCGGATCAGGTCCTGATTGGCGGCAATGCCGAAGGGCAGGGACAGCAGTTTGTACTCCAGTGCATATGGGCTCAGGGCGCACTCCAGATCATTGGGTGGACAATTCTTCAGGCAGAACCTGAGAGGAAAGGAAGAACTTACTTCATTTAGAACAATCAATTAAGTAAAAGTAGACAATTAAAAAGAAAAGAGTGGCAGCCTCACCCTGTGGCTGGATCTCTCTGATAGTTGGGAGGGCAAGGTGTGTCGATGCACTGGTAACTCCCTCTCATGTTGAAACACATCCTGTTCACACCACACTGAATGTTCTGCTCCAGGCATTCATCTATGTCTATTCATACAAAGACCAAAAGTCAGCAACTCACAAACCTCTTAAACTTAGTATGTTTTCGATTTTTCTTCCGAGTCACTCTCTAGAGAAGTTAACACATGTATTGTCTGTGTTTCTTATTAAATGTCTTAAGTCTCTTACCTTGGCAGGTTTTGCCGTTGGTCATAAGGCGATAGCCACTGGGACACAAACACATATGGCTGCCTGGTGTGTTCATACACTCGTGTTGACATGTATCCCTCTGTTCACACTCATTAATATCTAAAAACACAACACAGGTAAGTAATTTGTTATTATCTGGAAATGGTGACATTTGTGTGTCCATGTCTTACTACAGATATGATTAACAGGACATTAAACATATTGACATTAAGAAATTAGTATATACTATAAAAAGACTTTTAAAATGAAACATTAATCAGGACGACAGCTAATTTGCGTGCACCAATTCATTACTCTTATGTCTGAATGGATACATATCTGTTGTCTTTTTATTTAAAATAATTTATTTTAAAATGAAAATTTATTTCTCTAACTGCTAATTTTTCTTTAAAAACTAACACTAGCTTTCTTTTTTCTATTCTATCTACTTAAAAAACAAAAAACAAAAAAAAAAACCTTGCTATGTGTACTGCGTTAGGCTAACCGAGACTTGTCATATGTCTTGCATGCTGTTGCTCTTTTGTTGGTTTTGATTGCTTCTATTGTCCTCTTTTGTAAGTCGCTTTGGATAAAAGCGTCTGCTAAATAACTAAATGTAAATGTAACTAAATGAATGGTTATATAAAATAAAAAAGTCTAATTTAAAATAATAAATAATTGCTTTTACTATATTTCTTTTTCTAAAATGCTTCATGCAACTGATTGTGTTCTACGGAGCCCCTAAAGGGAAGGTGATGAAAATTAAAAAAATTTTAGGTTCATCTTTGTTGCATTTCCCTAAGAAAGTTTGTGTTTGCTTGAAAGTTCAAGAAACTTTGCATTTGCTCAGACAAACTTTTGTATTCAATGCAAAGCTTCTCAGGAGAATGCAAAACTTTGTCGAGTAGACACACAGCAATGAAGATATTTTTTCCTCATATCTCACGTTTTCATGTCCCTTTGGGGGCTCCGTAGTTTTCAATCCCATCACCCTGTTTTAAAAATATATTTTTTTCTGACATTATATGTACCAACTAACTGAATTTCCTCCATTTTGATCAAAGATGCTACTTTCTTCTGAATTTTTCTGGAACTTATGGCACTTTTTTTTCACATAATATTACCCCCCCCCCCCAAAAAAATTGCATACTTTATAATCCATTAGTTTATCAGTGTAATAGCAGCGGTTTTCAATACTCTAATCATTTAAGAGCAAGAGTGCTATATACATGTACATCTGACCTTGCATATGACATGAAATCCAAATTCTACAGGTCAACAGTAGTTACCTAAACACTGGCCATTGTTTGCCTTAAAACCAGTGGGGCAGGAATTAATATCCCTACGACTGCGTGATTGGGCATTGTTTGGTCTGTTGGCCATGTGACGCCCCCCGATGGGGACATATGAGTGGAAACTCTGGGAGGTCAGGCTATGGTAGCGCTGCTGGTAGGAACTCCGATCAGAGGAAGACTGGGATGTTCTGTACCCATATGAGAAACTCTCATAGCTGGGCAAGCGCTCTATTCCGGCACAGGACTTGCCATCGCCCAGCAGGTGGAGCCCCGGTGGGCAAAGGCACTTGTAGCTGCCAGGGCTGTTCATACACTGATAGGCACAGGGCACTGGTACCAGCTCGCACTCGTTTATGTCTGCTCTCACAGCAAGGCCAACACAGAGAAAGAGAAACAAGGGAAGCAAAGGAGGAAAATAAAGGAAATACAGTTGAAAACAGCAGATCAAAAGAAGAAAATAAAAAAGAAGGGGATGAGAAAAAAATACTAGACATGAGTAGCTATCCCTCAAAAGTATGATTCTTTTGCAAAAATACATATTATTTTGTATTTTTTTGTTGTAAAATATTGAGCGTATTTAATGATTACTCACAAGGAGCATCATTTCCATTAATAAATTAAATTCAGTTAACCCAGTGATTCATTATCAGTGCTGAAACTCAATGGGAACAACTAAGAACTGAAGAAAAACTCCAAATACCAAAACGACACTTCTAATCCCAACTGAATGTCACTAGAGGACATTCAAAAAATGCCACAGCAAAGCATAGCACTTCAGGGGAGAATCCCAAGCAGAAGTTTGAAGGGTAAGATTAAAGACACAGATAGAGGAAGGACATATTCATGCTGGCCTTGCTGTAAGAGAGAAGCTACTTACCGGTGTAATACTGCAAAACATCTGCTACTCTTATCAACAACTTCCAACACCTTACTGACAATTACATCTGAAGGAGCTCTGAAAGACTTGGATCCTTGACTTGGTATCAGTGACTGACTTCTTTGTTTCTTAAGGTTATATGTTGGTTAGTTTAAAAGCAACATAAGCAAGCTGTGTGGAAGGAAGTGACATCACAGGCTCTGAATGCTGTTTAGGTGAGGGTTGGTTCACAGAAATGAAATGGAGTGAAAGAATGAAGGAGATGAAGAAGATGAAGGCAGGGGTGCAGGTTGGCATTTGGCAGGAGAGCAGCCTGGGATGTTGGGAGAGGATTAGAGTTAGGTGTGGGGGAATTAGACTACGTACCAAGGCAGGGGCGACCCACACCCTGAGAGCGGTACCCCCTCGGACAGGTGCAGTGGTAGCTACCTCTGGTGTTTTCACAGATCTGATTATACCTGCACTGATGTGTGCCGTCATGGCATTCATCAATGTCTAAAAGCCGAATAAAAATGTATTAATCTTTGATCATAATGCAATTATAATTATATATACATATAATATAATTGTAATGAAATATATTATAAATATATTGAAATATTTTTGCAACAATGGCACTTGGCCCAAAACATAAGCAACAACATTACAAACCTATGCATGTGGCATTGCCTCCTTTGGTCATGCCAGTAGGGCAGAGGTCAATGCAAGTGTATCCACCACGCGTGTTTTTACACTGCTGATCTGAGCGACACACTCTCTGTTTGCATTCGTTTATGTCTGTGGAGAAACAAGCAGCACTTTAGTTACTATGCACAGTTGCATAGTTTTACAGACCCAACAAGACTGAGCTATATGCCATGAGACAGGTTTTAAATGTACCAATGCAGCGGCGATTCCTGAGTTGGTACCCCGGCTCACAAGCACAGCGGAAGCTGCCAATGGTATTCGAACAGTGTTGATGGCAGGGGTTGGATTCCTGACACTCATTCACATCTGCAAAAGCAAGATTAAAGCAATTTAAATGTATGCTAGAATGAAGATAATGATAAATAGAGAGCATTAATATACATTCCAGTATGCCATATACAAATATACATGTCAACAATACACAAACGTAAACTTATAAAACTAGGGACAACTGTGCACCTGAGCAGCTCAGCCCATCTGCTGTCCTCCTAAAGCCCCGCCCACAGCGCATCACACAGCGATAGGAGCCAATGGTGTTCTCACAGTCTTGTCCATCATGGCACATGTGACCACCCAATGAACACTCATCAATATCTAGCGTAAATGAAAGCAGCTGCTCAGTTGAGATTACAGAAATATCAAAATCATACACTACCATTCAAAGGTAAACTTTTTTAAACTGTCGTACCCTGGCATGTTCTACCATCAGCTGAGATGGTGAGCCCTCGGGGACAGGAACAGTAGTACGTGCCTATAGCATTGTGGCAGGCATGTGAGCAGGGGTTTCCCTCTGCACACTCGTTCTCATCTTCATCAGCAAAAAAAGAGACAAGTACAGAATCTCATCAATGAAACTCTTTGTATATTTACAAAATAATGCTATTATTTGTATCACAGTAAAAGCAATAAATACAATCTGACTGTACCTGAACAATATGGCCCAGCAGGGTCCAGTTGAAAACCACTGGGACACTGATTACTGTGCTCTCCTGAGGATGAAAATACATAAAATGAAATCATAATTTCAGACAGATACTTTTTAAAAATAGGCCATGCTTCCAATACCAGCCTAATCAGATGCTAATAAAATGAATGAATAAATAAATAAATAAATAAATACATACATACATACATACATACAAATAATATAAAAAAAATATATATATAAAAAAAAAAAAAAAATCAGTGACTGATACATCATTCACACCTAATTAATATTTTCCTAATGCATACTGTATGTGTATTATACCTTTAGCAATGGTGGCATGGATGGCAAACTCCAGCATCTCTTCTAGTGGACGGTACAGAGCGCTGATAGCTGAGGCGTGGAGAGTCTGCACCAGATAGGGCATCTTTCCTTTGGAGGGTCCGTATGTGATGGTATGATTCCAGGAGTAAGGCACGCTCACCCTGTCTATACTGAACATACGTGTGGACAGGGCATACAGCTGACCAGGACCAGTCTGGATGTAGTCTTCAGTGTAGTCCTGGAGTTTAAAAAAGATATTTTAATGTGATAAAGTTTATATTGTATAACATCACATTTTCAAAGTATAAAAAGGTATAACAATCGATGAATTTAGCAGTGGAGGTTCTACCTTAAGACTGATGTCTGCACTGGATGGCAGTTGCAGGATGTGTCCATTTACTACAATGTCCAACAGAAGTGCTCCATCTGAGTCCAGCCCTCGTGCCACATGGGTCATTCTGAGAATCTCTCCTATAGTCAACAAAACACAAATTAAATGAAGAAAACTTTGAGGAGAAGTTTTTAAGCATCGCTATACATCAGGGTGACTTCTCGTACCTGTGGCAAACTCCACCTGAGTCTCACGTCTGAAGATGCCATCTGTGAGAGTGAAACCATTGACGGCTTCACCCAGCTCCTGTGCTGTGGTCCAGTATATGGGGTTCAGAATGGAGATCAACTTCCTCATAGCAGGGCCTGGATGATTTACAGAAAATACACAAGCACCAACTCAAATGAATGTTTTCTTTCTAGGTCTTGATGAATAGTTTTAGAACTACAGCCTCATTGCCACATAACAAAATAATGTACATACCGTCAAATACTGTACAGTATATTTATAACATTTTGGAATAGAAAATGTGATGCATTGCTGCTCATAACTAGGGATGTTCATTTTAACCGGTTAACCGTTAACCGACCGGTAAGAATTTTGACCGATTTATACCAGTTAAATGGTTTAAAAAGTAATTTTTTTTTTTTTTTCAGGAATTTATCATATTATTTTAAAAGGTTTGCTGCATGTTTAAAATACGCTACACGTAGCCTATATAAAAATGTGAGGGTTTTTTTAGAGAAAAAAAACATTAGTTGCGTATAAGTCGCATTTTGGCCTAATGCAGATGCAAAATGTTTACAAACATTATAATAAACACTGTAAACATAACTAGGCTATTTTAGTTCCCTTCACTCCACAACAAATCCTTTCAATTTAACAGTATTTAGAAAAGAAATATAAGAAGATGTATAAATGACAAGCAAAAACGAATTCATTTAGGCTAAAACAAAACTGAAACCAACGTTGGGTCTCTCATTCGACACAAAATCAAACGTTTCCATATTCGCGATGTATTTGAATGGCAAATTATTTATTAGGCTATGTAGGCTACTTCACTCACGTTCCAATATCTACGTAAAATGTTTTGCATAACATCACAGCGGTACGGAGATAACGCTTAACGGCACAGATTTTACTACATATTTAAACTGAACAGTGTGTTTTTTTCCATAAGTTTGACTGACTGTATTTTATTATGATTTTATTATGATAATGAACAGGCTGCATGTCAAAGTAGCAATACTTAACTGTGTGCGCGCATGCGACGCAGGCGCAATCACTTGAATTTTTTCCTTCTAACAGTGGAAGCAACTACTCCTTTTAGTAATAAAGATAATTGGAATTGTAAAAGGTTTGCTTTTATTTGTGCACATTCACAATAAAAACAAATCTTTGTGCTTTTGTAAAATAGGCCTGAAGAAAAATAGGATACCACTTTCACAAAAATGACCCGAAACTCAACAAAACAAAAGTTTTTCTTTCATTTTCTTAATTTATTATTTAAGTAAAATATATATTTCTCGTATAGGCCTATTTATTCGTATATATATATAGCCTAGCTTTAAAATGTTTTTCTCCGCTCGCAGAAGCGCTGCAGGTGCGTGATGTGATATAAGACCATGTGTATCCTCATGTTCTGATGTTTGCTAGTTTTTGCGCATGTAAAATGAATCCGCGGAAAACAAATCTTAGTATTTTTACTGGGTCACAGACACTTATCCTTTCTAATTTAATTCAGTTCTAATTTAAAATAATCTTGTTGGTTAACGGTTAATAATCGCTTAATGAGCGTCAGTTGTCGGTTAGGAGAAATAACCGAAATGAACATCCCTACTCATAATTGAGTAGCACAGACTGACCAAGACTCCTGGGTATGTTAGTGATGGTGGCCTGTATAACTCTCCCTCCAGTGGGACTGCTGGAGATGGTGGCATTGAGGATGGCAATGCCAAACTCCACATCATTAATGTTCCCGATGATGCTTCCTCTGGCTTTCTGAGGGCCACCTTAGAGAGAAAAAAGAGGAAAAGTTTAGACAATATCTTGTGTAGTTAACTTAAGACCAAGGTCAGACATTAACCAGTGGTTGGTGTAAGTTGTATAAAATGTGTGTTGTCAAGTTCTCTCATTGTATTCTAGGCCTAATAAGATAAGGGTTTTGCATTTGATTTGATTTGATAGGCAAGAGTCGCCATTTTTCTAAAAGTAATTAATAGTGAAAAAAGTGAAAACTAAATAAAATTGATTAAAAAAAATAATAATAAATTAAAAATAAAGTAAACAAGAAAAAATTCTTGATGTAAGTCTTGATTAAGAACAATACATAGCTGTAAATGTACCTGGGCATGGCTGTATATTACATCTTGATAACTGGGTGGAGTCTCCTGGGCAGGGACGGCCGTTGTTGCTGGGTGACGGATTGTTACAGAGTCTGACACGTGTCCGTTCTCCACCTCCACAGGATGCTGAACATTCGCCCCAGGACTCCCATGAACCCCACTTACCATCAACTTCACACAAAGAGCACAGAAAGATGTGTAATTAGTTACAGTAAAATGTATCCAAATAATGCCATTTAAGTTGTAATCAAATAATCCTTTCAATTATAACCTAATATTTATGTGGCATATATTGTATATTTATTAATGTACAGGAACTATAGAGTGTGGGTGTTTGTGCATTGTACAATATACACTACTGTTTAGGGTAAAAGTTTGGGGTCAGTAAGATGTTTTTTGGAGAAGTTCAGCAAAGTGAAATTGATCAAAAGTAACAGGAAACACTTTTACATTGTTACAAAAATGTCTGTTTCAAATAAATGTTCTTTTGAAATATTCTATTCATAAAAGAATTCTAAAAAATGTATCAATGTTTCCACAAAAAATATTAAGCAGCACAAATTCTTACACAACATGCAATAATAACAAATGTTTCTAAGAATGATTAGAATGATTTTTGAAGGATCATGTGACACTGAAGAATGAAGTAATGGCTGCTAAAAATGCAGCTTTGCCATCAAAGGAATAAATTACATTTTAAAATATATTTAAAATAGCTATTTTTAAATTATAATAATATTATTTCACAATATTACTTTTTTTTACTGCATTTTTGATCAAATAAATGCAGCCATAAGAGAACACAAGAGACCTCTTTCAAAAATTTTTATACTGTATTGTATGTATGAGTGATATACCAGGGCAGTTGGCTGTGTTGCACTTCTGGATTTGGGAGTCTGATCCAGTACAAGCTCTGCCTCCATTCGCTGGTCGAGGATTGTCACATGTTCTGTAGCGACGCATTTGACCACCATTGCAGCTTCTGCTACAACTGCCCCAGCTGTTCCATGGGCCCCAGTTACCATGAACTATGAAGAGAGATTATTTGTATTTACTGCTTTATTACATCAATGTGTCTCTGTGTTTACCACATATGAAATGTATTTGCTCACTGGGACAGGGTTCATTGTTGCAGAAATCAATGTGGATGTCATTTCCCTCACACTGCCGTCCCCCATGCTGGGGGGCAGGGCTTGCACATATACGTGTCCTTTGCCTTGTACCGCCTCCACAAGAAACACTACATGCCCCCCAACTTACCCAGGACGACCACTTGCCATCCACTGTTGAAAAAGGGAAGAAAAGATAAACCAATGCTCCTTAAACCTGGATTTGATTGATCATGAAATAATGGATGTGCGCAACCTTATAAAGTTAATCTAGTACCAAGATCCCTCAGAAGAAAGACTCATTTGGGAAGAATATTAAAGAAACGGTTCAGGCAAAAAAATTAATTCTGCGACCACTTATTCATTTACCTGTATCTATTATTTACTTTGACCAGGATGCTTACCAGGGCAGTTCCTCTCACTGCACACTTGGGTCTGAGTGTCAGGTCCTTCACACGACAGTCCTTCAAATGAGGGTGGAGGGTTGTTGCAGAGTCTGAGCCTAGTCTGCATCCCTTTGCCACACGTTTCACTACAAGGGCTCCAAGGCAACCAGGCACCCCAGTTCCCTGCCACTGACAGATAAGAAGCCAGTCAGACTGATAAAGACAGATATGTCCATGCATAAGCAGGAGAAGGCATCTTCCTCCACTCACCTGGGCACGGCCTTATACTACACATGATGGCCTCCACTGCTTTGCCCTCACAGGCTCTGCCCCCACGCTGGGCAGGAGGATTACTGCAAGTCCGCACCCTAGTCCTGTTACCCTGACCGCAGGTACGAGAGCACTCCTCCCAGGAAGACCACTCGGACCAATTACCATCCACTATAGAGACAAAGAGATGGATAAAAACATGAAGAACTGTATAAACATGTCCCTACACAATTTTTTAAATATATATATATATATATATATATATATATATATATATATATATATTTTTCAAACCCTCATTTTTTTTTTTTTACGTTTGTTATGTTGCAGCCTTATGTTAAACCGCTTTAAATTATTTTTTTCCACACATCTACACTCCACACACCATAATGACAAAGCAAATAACAGGTTTTTAACATCTTTGCAAATTTATTATACATAAAAAACATAAATGATTCCATTGCGTAAGTATTCAAACCCTTATCTGGGACAGTTGAAATTTAGCTCAGCAGCATTCATATTGCTTGTAGATGTTACTACACTTTGAGTGAAGTTAACCTGTGCGAAATTCAATTGAATGGGTATGATTTGGAATGGCACACTTTTCATTTTTTATAAATTTACTAAGTTGTGACAGTTCTGTTTTTGCTTTGCCATTATGGTGTATGGAGTGTAGACTGATGTGGGAAAAAAACATAAAACGTGAAAAAAATGATTGAATACTTCTGCAAGACACTGTATGTATATGTATATATATATATATATATATATATATATATATAAAGCAATACAATATAAAAATATATGAAAAATATGTAAATTAAAAATATATATACAAAGTCCATGGTCACACACACACACACACACACACACACACACATATATATTGAAATTAAGATTTATACATCACAGTAAATAATGAATAAATAATGAATAAATAAGCTTTCCATTGATGTATGTTTTGTTAGGATAGGACAATATTTGGCCGAGATACAACTATTTGAAAATCTGAGGGTGCAAGAAAATCAAAATATTGAGAAAATCGCCTTTAAAGTTGTCCAAATGAAGTTCTTAGCAATGCATATTACTAATAAAAAAATTATGTTTTGATATAGTTATGGTACGAAATTTACAAAATATCTGCATGGAACATCATCTTTACTTAATATCCTAATGATTTTTAGCATAAAAGAAAAATATATAATTTTGACCCAAACAATGTTTTTATTGGGTATTTCTACAAATATATATATATATATATAAAATTTTTAATCAAAAATGCAGGTGAAATGCTCATAATATAGAGCCCTGCTAAAGCAGCAAAAGGGATGACAAACTAATTTACCTGGGCAAGGTTTGCCTTGACAGCTGCGTGTTTCTGTTGCTGAACCTATGCAGTGGTGTCCTCCATTCGCAGGAAATGGATTATTGCATTGTCTCAGCCTCTTCTGCACTCCTGTTCCGCAGGATACACTGCAGGCTCCCCACTCCATCCATTCAGAGAAGCCTCCGTGAACTGCGAAACACACAATTCAATCTCCTATTATAATACATCTGACTGCAATATAACTCTGAATACTCACTGAAATTGTAAACGTGCAGTTTAGCTCACCTTGCACTGTGAGGGTCACACGCACCAGCACAGACCCTAACAGATTTCGGGCCACGCATTCATACTCTGCTGTGTCCTCTTTCTGAGCACTACTGAACCGCAGGGAACCGTTGTTCAATGTGGTGATGCGCTCATTACCCAACAGTGGCCGTCCCTGACGGGACCACTCAATAACAGGCACAGGCTCTCCCTCTGCCTGGCAGTTTAGTACCACTGTAGATCCGGCGTCAACCACCGTCTCCACTGGCTCTATGGTGATGCTTGGAGAACCTGTGGAACAGCACTGATGTTATTACAGTAACACAAGCAAGTGCTATTTTAAGGTTTTTATTTCCTGTGCAAGTATTCTTTGTGACTGCAGAAGACTAATAAATAAAGGATAATTTTACCCTAAAGTTTTCATTTTTGGTTTGAATTGTAGACTTACGCTGTAAGGTCAGTGTGACTGTTCTCTCCACCACTCCTGCATCATTTGTGGCCACGCACATGTAATTTCCAGCATCTTCGCTCTACAAAAAAATACAAACCCATTAATTATTTATGAACGTTAAAACAGGGGGAAATACAAAAAATTAAGGAATTTTATGTCCAGGATTGATGGCAAAAATGTTGTAACCATAATAACTCTCTTGTATTATTGTAAAAAAAAAAAATGCATATCTTACCTTCAAAAGTCTATTTTTTACATTTTTTCGCCATGAACTTTAAGACGTGAAATAATACTTTTTATGAGTATTTTGTGGTAAAAAAAATATGCAGAAAATGTAAAAATATCTGACAATTATTTTGAATTATTAAATTATAATTATTACAAACTGCAGGTAATGTACTCAGAGGAACTTTTTCTTTGCTTTGAATTATGATAAGAGTTAAAAGAATAGTTTTTTTTGGAATAACATGCGATGAGTAAAAAAAAAAAATAATAATTTTTGGGTAAATCATGCAGAGCAGTTTATATAAGTTTCCAGTGTGCAGCTGTATCTGTGAATGCAGTGTGCTGTGTTTGTTTACCACTGTGCCGTAGATGGCTAGAGATCCGTTGTCAAGCTGGCGGATTCGGTTGTTTATCTGCACATTGATGCCCTTTTTGCTCCACTGGATGGTGGGCAGAGGGTCTCCTCGTACCTCACAGTTAAGTATGGCATTCCCTCCCAGGGGCTCAATGCGATTTGAATGTACATCTCCGTCTATTATTGGTGGTTCTGAAAAAATTGGACAAGAGATTGAGCTTTTTCACAATGGGCTTTCTTTTGATTTTAGAAGCAAAGAAAGTCATCATATAACAGAAATGCAGATGTTTACCTTTAACATAGACAAATCCCAGAGATTTGATGGATCCCACACTGTTCTCAGCCATGCAGGAATAAGTACCCGAGTCATCTTTACTCACACGCTCAATCACCAACTCGCTGTGGCCATTAACATGATCATACTGGGCTGTGGGTAGAAACAATACTTTCCTGATTTTCACATAACAGTCTATTGACAAACACAGCATAACTAACAGTACTGAACTTGGGGATATTTGTAGGCTTAGTTAGAGGAATGATTAATACCAGGGACGATATTGTTGTTCAAAGCCCACGTGATCTTGGGTGGAGGAATGCCTGTGACGCCGCAGGTCAACAAGAGGCGCTCTCCCTTGTTGAGAGCCACATCCCCCAGGAGTTCAGTGAAGGCTGGATGTGTGTGGATGGATAGACCAATGGTGCGACTGTCCTGCCCAACAGAGTTGGTGCCGACACACGTGTAACTCCCAGAATCTTCAGGCTACATACACAGAGAGATGCCTCAGAAAACGGTCACAGTATGTACATCTTTGAATACAAGCAGTTTGAAGATTATGACTCTGACCTGTGCAGAGTCTATGAGCAGCTCTCCAGTGGGCAGGATTGTGTATTCTCCAGTGGTGTCTGTAAGTGCAATGTCATCTTTCTCCCAGGTGATGACGGGCTGTGGGACCCCGTCTGCCACACAGGTGAGCAAAGCTTGGGTGTTCTCCACCACAGACACCTCTGATTTTCCTTCACGGATGGCGGGAGGTACTGAGGTAGAGAGGAAAAAGAAAAAAAAATAAATGTATGTATTATATAGCTTATTTTATTTATTATTTGATTATTAATTGCATAAATTAAATAATCATTAAAAAAAGCTGTTCTACCAACATTCTACCAGTATTATTAATATTATTATTATAAATATTCTACCAGATGGTCAATGCATTAATCAGTACTATCAATAAGTTCAATTTAATTATCTCAGTTTTTGCAATAAATCTAACTATCCTCTTGACTCACTCTGCACAGTGAGGCTCATCTCCAGACTGGTGGTTCCAGCCACATTAGCAGCAGTGCAGGTGTATCTGCCTGTATCTCCAGGTTGGGCAAAGGCGATCTGCAGCGCCCCTGTGCTGAGGACTCGCTGCCGCACAGACTCCCTCAGCAGCTGTCCGTTTTTGTACCAGGTGATAGAGGGAGTGGGGAAACCCTCTGAGTGGCACTGCAGAGTTACAGATGCATCTAGTGCCACAGTGTATGACTTGATGTCAGATGTTATGACAGGAGGCACTGCAACAAAAGTGAAATCTATAACATTTGATAGACCAATTCCCACATCTTAATTTTCATCATAGCCAATGTCTCACCTTGCACTCTGAGTTTAGTTTTCCCCAGTGCAGTGCCTGCTGGATTCTGAGCCACACACATGTAGGTTCCTGAATCCTCCACTCTGGCTTTAGAGATCTGCAGGCCACCATTGGGGAGCACTGTAAAATCACCTCCTGATGATAAAAGGAATAAAGTAATTAATCACTTAATAATTAAACATTACATTTTGAATAGTAATTAAATTAAATTTCAAGTTTGGTGGTCAGTACATTTTTTTTAATAGAAATTAATACTTTTATTCAGCAGGGATGCACTAAACTGATCAAAACTGATAGTAAAGATTTTTACAACGATACATTTTTCAAATAAATGCTGTTATTTAGAATTTTCTATTAATCCAATAATCACTCACAAATTCACAGACAAAAATATTAAGCAGCACAACTTTGTTCAACATCAGTAATAATAAGAGTGTTTTTTTTAGAAGGATCACGTAACTAAATACTAAATACTAAAATGCTAAATACTAAATACTGGAGTAAAGGCTGCTGAAAATTATATTTTAAAATATATTAAAATAGAAAAGTTTTTTTTTTGTAATGTATTTTGATCAAATAAATGCAGCCTTGGTGAGCATAAAAGACTTTTAAAAACATCACAAAAAATCTTACTGACCCCAAACTTTTGAATGTTATGTATGCAATACAATATAACAATATATAATTAGGTAGATTATACAGAATTAACTATATACATTAATTAAATATTTATGAATATAATAAAATATTACTTAAGCAAATTTAGTAATTAAATGCTACTGTAAAAAAGATGAAAACTTGCCAATTAACCATACAGTGGCAGCATTTGTTCTCACCTGTGGTAAAGATGTTGATGCCCTCTTTCTGCCAGGTGATAGTTGGGCGAGGGGAGCCCGTTGCTCTGCAGGGCAGGGTCACATGGTTGTTCAAAATCACATCCAGTGTTGTGGGGTGTGACTGTATTACTGGAGGTTCTATAAAATATAAATACAGACAATTATTCAATCACGAAAATGTCCAAGTGACAAAAATGGACAAAATTGGAGTCAGACATGGGAGTTAGTTACATGCGATCTTACACAAATAATTACAGAATAAAAAAATTAGGCACTTTTAAAAGCATGATGAGTTTTACTGTTTCTGTACATCTCTTACCGTGTACTGTGAGTTGAACGTGTCGGTTGGCGGTGCCTGCAGCATTCTTGGCCACACAAGAGTAACGGCCTGAGTGACTCAGATCTGCAGCTGTGATCTCAAGAGGACCTAAGAGAAACCAAGGAAATAGAAATGTAACATTTCAAACTTCGATTATTTTTTCAACACTAGTACTACATAAAATTCACCTGAAGGTAGTATCGTATAGCCCTCTCCATTTTTAGCTAGTCTCAATCCATCTTTGCTCCAGTATAGGACAGGATGAGGAACTCCAGAGGCAGTGCAGCCGATGACCACTGGGGACAGTCTGCTCACCACCAGCTCTGTGGCCTCATCAGCAATAGAAGGAGGAACTGTAGAGAGAAATAAACATTAAGTCTTCCTAAAATTTGCATACAGATGTCATGGATGTCATATATGGAAGTAGGAGATTCACCATGTACAGTCAGCTGAATGGCTCGGCTCTCCTGGCCTGCCTCATTGGATACAACGCACTCATAGAGCGCTGTGTCCTCTACTGTGGGTGCGATGACAACCAGGGAGCCCGATGACAACAGCCTGAGGACAGATTGCAAACTGATTAACTGGATGCAATCGTCAATCTCAAGTTTCTTAGTCTGCAATATTAAGAATCACGGTCCTACTCTGACCCAAACTAAGAGTAATGCTCATTTGGTTGGCGATACAGTGAGAGGTGATAAGAGGAGAGGGAGGAAACCTGGCTGAACCTGTACATATTCTGGTTCTGGTCAGTGTTAAGGGCTTGAGCGTTTTTGGTCCAGCGAACGGAGGGTTTGGGGATGCCGGTGACCTCACAAGATAGTGTAGTCTGGACATTCACTGTCACAGTGATGTTAGTGGGACCCTCTGCGATGGAGGGTGGCACTGGAGTACAAGAGAACATTTGTGTTTGTTTACTGTATGTCAGGACAGTTCCTAAGATATTTAATAAGCTAGATTCAAAACAGTGACATGCAAACACATAGACTTATAAAAATGTATACCTAGAATGCAATGGATAAAAGCATCTGCCAAATGCATTAATGTGTAAATGTACATGAAAAGCACCAGACACATTTAAGATTTAGTGAGTTCACTGTATATATTTCAAGACTCACCATAAACCTGCAGATCTACTCTCTTACGCTCTGTGCCCGCCTGGTTGGTGGCCATGCAAAGGTAGCGTCCCGTATCAGTCACCTGTGCTGAGAGGATGTGAAGTGAACCATCCTCACCAAATCCGTACCTAAACATATAGGCCGTTTGTTATTTGCCATGAACAAAACTGCAAGCTGTGAAATGCTCTCAAGTGATCTGTGCTGCTGAGTGTTGACCTGGGGTTGTTTCCTGCCAGGATGGATCCATGCTTCCTCCAGGTAATGCGTGGAGCGGGTACTCCATTCACGACACACTCCAGAACCACCGGTTTATTGATATGAACTGACACAGACTGAGGGCCATCCTTTATTGTGGGAGGGACTGCAGAGAAAATGTTTATTTAAGCATATACATATGCTCATACACATAAACCCACAATATTTTCCTTCTACAGGAATATGTAGAAATTGCTGGTCACCATTGACACTAAGGTTGAAGTGGCGTCTGGTTTCTCCAGCAACATTGCTAGCCACGCAAGTGTACTGGGCACCATCTCCCAGCTCTGCGTTGTTGATCTGCAGGTAACGACCGCTGGACAAAACACGTACCCGTGGAGACATCTGGAGAAAGCATTGCAAATGCTATTTAGCATAAAAGCACATAACTGCTTTATAATCACAGAAAAAAAAACTTTTTAAATTGTAATATTTCATAATATTACATTACAAAATATTATCAACACCAAACTTTTGAATGGTAGAGTATATGTAAATACTTTAAAATATAGTAAAAAAAGTAAAGTAAAAAGTAGATTTTCCCTGATTTTAAAACTTCTTCAGCTAAGGAGGAAAGTTATAAAATCTTGTATAAACATGAAAACCTCTAAAAATAAAATGATTAATGATATTCTGTCTACATTTAAATGTTACATTTAGCAGATGCATTTAGCGACTCACGAATAAGGAACATAGGCAGTTTATTATAGAGGTGCTTTCATTTCTGCTATTTGAATTTCAAACTTCATCTTTCACATCAGAGTGTTAAGTTTTGTAAAGCTCTCCAGGCTTTAATATTGAATGTTGTTCTCATTGGATACCTTCAGAGGTGCTCCATCTTTAAGCCAGGTGAGGGATGGAGGTGGAACTGCATCTGATTTGCATTCTAGGGTCACCTGCCTGTTTTGCAAGACAGATACATCTTGCACACCTCTGTCACCAGCGATGTTGGGTGGGACTGTTGGAAAAGATTGTTAAGCAAATTTAGTGAGGTAACATTTTAGTTTGAAACAATGGAAAACATTTTAACTGCTTTTAAAACTCACCATGTACTCTGACAAGAAACTCTTTATCATCATCTCCAGCAGGGCTGGTGGCCAAACACGTGTATCTTCCAGTGTTCTCCACCTACATGTGTTCGTAAACATTCAAGACAGCAGAAGAAGGTATAAACATGGGAAATAACATGTTCAAGAAGCACTTTGTGAGTAAGGAAATTGTAACACTTTGATCAAGACAAGACAGGAACAGGAATGCTACTGCCCATTTTGACAACACATTTTTAGTTACTACCTGAGCAGAAGCAACTCTTAACACCACTCCATCTCTGAGGAGCCGTATACTATCTGTCTGAGGCAGCGGCCGCCCATCCTTCAGCCAGGTCAGTGTGGGTAAAGGTACGCCATCAGCCTCACAAATCAGCTCCAGGACATGATTCACAACCACAGAGACCTCAGCAGGCACACCAGAGCCGTTGATCTGTGGTGGGTCTGAGAGTCAGGGATATATGCCAATGAGTCTGTGACAGAAGGAGTCAATCTAGTCATTTTGTTTTGTTGCTCATTCTCTCACCCAATACTTTTAGGCTGAAGTGGCGGCTTGCATCTCCAGCCTGATTACGTGCAGTACAGGTGTAGCGTCCTGTGTGGTTGACTCCTGCATGGGAAATCTGCAGGGTGCTGTTTTGGTTTAGGAGCGACAGGTGAGCATCTTTAGGCATTGCTGCACCATTCCTTAGCCAAGTAATGGTCGGACTGGGTGTCCCATCTGCAATGCAGATGAAAGAGGCTGTGTTTCCCCTCACAACTGTTACTTCTTCTGTACTGCCTGCCCCATCCAGACTGGGAGGAACTAAGAAAAATGGCACAGGAAATGAAATCATTAATGAATTCAGTACTTCATAACAGTAAAATATTAGAGATAGCAGACATATTTGTTTTCACTGTAAATGCACCTAAATTTGATCTTTGGAAATACAGACAGGTCAACTCACCATACACCTGTAAATTGTAGTGTCTGTTGTCCACTCCAGCTCTGTTGGAGGCCACACAAGTATAGCTACCTCCGTCTGAAACCTGTGCACGAGCAATGCTAACACCGAAAATTATAATCAGATGACAAGTATTTAGTGTTATAAATCATCAGCTCTATTCAGGGTAGGATATTAACACCAGCCACCAGTGAAATGCAGGCACTTAATTGATAAGTACTTTATCTACCAAACACTGTAGTGGACTACAGCTGGACTATGTACTCAATAAGAATAAAAAAAATAAAAAAAAAGAATTGGATTCTTTTTGCACTCAGTTGAAGCAAAGCTGAAATAAAATACAGACATTAGATGAAAAACTAATTAATAAAAAAAAAACAGAAATGTTGCCTTGGCAACTAACTGAAATAGCTATGTTTCCGTTAAAGTACTAAAATTACTAAAACCAATAAATAAAAAAATAAAAATAAAGCTAAATAGAAATACAAAAAAAATACTAAAAAGCACATTAAAATTATTAAAACAAAAACTGAAAATATAAAAAGTTAATTAATTTTTAATTAACGTTAATTAAAATTATTAATAAATAACACAATACTATATAAATAATATTAAAATAACACTAGTTCAATTTCACATTTCTAGTGAGCCTTCATCTCAAATTCAAGAAATTTAAGCAAGTTGTGGTTGAGGGGTAAAACATTAATTTCCCACCCTGGGATCATCATGTTTAAACCTTTCGGGTCTCTTACCGGAGGACTTGGCCGGCAGACAGCAGTCGTATCTGAGACGACACTGGAAGCGGCAGACCGTTCTTCAGCCAGTTGAGCTGCGGAGGCGGAGAACCACTAGCTACACACTCAATATTTATTGAGCTGTCCAGCACCGTGGTCAGTTCCTTGGCAGCAGGCCCGTTCCCCTGGATCAGAGGAGGAACTGGGAACCACACATGCAGCTATCAAATGTCTGGGAAAAGACTATTGTTGTGTAGTGAAAAATGTTGTTCCATCTCTCGCTCTCAATAGTGGCGAGTAATGCAAAGACACAACTCACCATAGACATTTAGGTTAAATATTCGGTCTTCCTCTCCAGCCTGATTGGTGGCCACACAAGTGTATTTTCCACTGTCAGATGTGTGGATGGCTGTCACAGTCAGTGTGCTGCCATCAGGGCTTATTCTGGAAAAAAAAAAATGGGATGGACTTGTGACTTGTATTGTCTCATCATACCGAAATACTACGAAAAAGGAGTATGAAGAGAACACACTGGGTAGTTTAATAGCATAATGACACAAAAATTTGCTCTCACTTGATGTTCTTTTGGGCAGTTCTGCTAAGTGTCTTTCCATCCTTCAGCCACTGGATCTCAGGGGTTGGATTTCCTTCAGCACGGCAAACCAGCTGGATGCTGTCATTCAGCAGAACACTCATCTCACTAGGTAACTCAGATCCTATGATGTTTGGTGGGACTGAATAACACAATACAGATGGTAATTTGGTCTAGTAAAAAAACAACATCTATATTTAATATTAATTAATGCTTTCTTGTACCTTGTATTGTAAGATGGTAGTTTTTGCGGGCCTTGCCCTCCACATTGGATGCCACACAGGTGTAAGTGCCACTGTCAGATAACTGCGATCGGGCAATCTGCAGCTTACTGCCCCCGGACAGGATATGCATCTCCAGAGACTCTGAATTCTCTAGAAAGACAATAAAAACAAGCATAAGTGAACTTTAAAAGAAATATAAAGCTTTAGAAATCTGTAGAATGTCTATCTCACCAATCACTCTGCCATTCTTCAACCAGGTGAGCGAGGGAGGAGGGATCCCTGTAGCATCACAGGCGAAAGTGACGGGATTACTGATGGTTTCCACCACACGTTCCACTGCAGGGCCGTCCAGCCGTGGGGGAACTACGCAAAGATTGCAGAAAGACTTAACATAAACAGTAGTAGGCTAAACAAAACCATAAGGTCAAAGTGTTATATTTATATTGTTTAAAATTAATTTTTTTAAGCAAGGATGCATTAAAATGACAAAAAAACAGTAAATACTTTTATTGTTACGCAATATATTTATTATTATGTTAATTAATATGAAATTAATATTAAATATTTATATATTTATAATATAAATCGCAGTTTCTGTTTTGTTTCTCACCATGGATGCTGAGATGGAAGTTCTTGTCCACTTGACCTGCTACATTTGTGGCCTTACACACATACTGGCCTGTATCTGACACCTGACAGAGAGAAAGAGGCATTTATACTTTTTGAAAAAAAACAAAAAAAAAACAATTTATCTTTATTTTTTTTAAAGTAAATATAAGTGGTGCTTGCACATACAGTACAAAACTCACCACCAAGCTAAATCTAAAACAGTTGCAGTTGGTGTTTTAAGTGGTTTCTAAGTGGTTGCTTGCTGGCTTTAAGCCTCTGTGAAATTCTGGTTTCTAGATATACCTCGGGTCCATCCTTCAGTGTACGTCTATGGGATTTTTTTCACCCATTTTATCGCTAAGCCAAAATCAAACATCCACTTCACTTGCTAACACCTGCTAATCTTCTCATACACACCTCTGTTTCTCTCAGTTCCAGCATTTGTCCATCAGCCAGTATGTGCAGGTTGGCAGTCTCAGTGATGGGACGTCCATTCTTGTACCAGGTAATGATGGGAGGAGGCACTGCATAAGATTCACACTCCAGAGTAACGGATTTGCCCACCTGGACATTTAAAACTACTGGAAGATCCCCGCTGCTATGTCTGATACTGGGGGGAACTGGGAAATTGGACACCAGAAATTTAGATCAGTGACTTTTGAGAAATGTCAAAATATTTAGTTTGTCATATTAAAATAAAAATTTGTATGCTTTACTCCACCAAGTATTTTCTTAACCTTTGAATAGTTTTGCAGAGACATGCTTTACTCCAGATTTATAACAAGCAAATATAAATACAAACAGTGCACACATACACACACACACACTAACCATATACTGTAAGATAAATGAGTTTTTGGGCTTCTCCAGCTTGGTTGATGGCCACACAGCTGTATTTCCCACCATCAGACATCTTTGCTTTCAAGATCTGGAGAGTACGACCACCTATGAACAGAGAGTTGGAGTAGAGGAAAGGCAATTTATGTGTAATATGTAATCAGGCTACACTACACAGTCCCTCTATAATGTGTCAGTAAGCATATTTATGTGCATGTGTACCAGGCATTATGAGTGCGTTGGAGCTGGCCTGCACAGGTTTCCTGTCTTTGAACCAGCTGAGGGTGGGAGGCGGCAATCCAGTGGCCTCACAGTTTAGAGATATGAAGTTATTCACCACCACTGTCTCATTCTCCTCTCTGACGCCCACAATGGAGGGAGAAACTGACAACAAACACAAACAAACACGATGTCACCAATTATTAGTTAAAAAGTAAACTGCTAGGTTGTGGTTTACAGCTGAACAGAGCCATGACACAGGTCTTTTTTAAAGATAGACTCACCATGCACATGGAGGTTGAAGGACTTCTCTGCTGTTCCAGCTAAGTTTTGAGCCACACAAACATAACGTCCTATATCTGTCACCTGTGCATTCAAAATCTGTAACACACACACACACACACACACACACACACACGCGCACACACACACACACACAAGAAACATATCAATTATTTGTTTTCTTAAAAAAAATAAATATATATATATATATATATATATATATATGATGCAACTGTCACTGTTGCATCACAGTTGATTTGTCTCTCACCTGCAGTGTCCTGCCATTGGACAGAAGTCTGTGTGTGTTGTCTTGGGTAAGGGGTTGACTGTCTTTGATCCAGCTGATTTTAGGAGTGGGACTCCCATCCACCTGACACTCCAGTAATCTGGTCTTGTTAACTAGCACTGTGATCTCATCAGGCAGGTCACCATCAGCTCCACGAATCGAGGGTGGTACTATCAAAATCCAAAAGCACAGACAAAAAGACACACATATGCAAACATACACAATAGATTCAGTTGTTGTTGTTGCAATGTTTAGCATTTTAGAAAAGAAAGGTTAATATTCAGATTGAACTCACTCAACACTCTAACATCATATTGGATTGAGTCTTCTCCAGCCTCATTCACAGCCACACAAGTGTATCTTCCAGTATCCTCTGCTTGAGCTCGAGGGATCTGGAGGACTCTTCCACCTGTGTAAGAAATAAAGACACAAAAACATATTAAATTCTTATACACTCATATGCAACACAGTATCAAAGCATCAGTATATTAAACAATTTTTTTTTGCCATGCTATATAATCAAATTGTTTAGACATATATAGACAATATTTAGACACTCACCAGGCAGGATGAGTACTTTATCATTGGAGGTCAGCAGGTGTCCATCTTTGTACCAGGTGAGAACGGGAGGGGGGACGGCATTGGTCTCACAATATAGGGAGATGGGATTATATAGAATCACATCCTTCACGTCTCCATTATTACCAGGGTTAGAGTCTCCAAAGCCTTGGAAACTAGGGGGAACTGAGACAAAGACAGGAATTTGTTATAGACAGGGATAAAGCCTGAAGATTACCGTACAAAATCCACAGATAAAAGGTTTAAAACAAGCTGAAAATGAGATCCAGACGATTATATATATAAAGCAGCCACTAGGGGGAGACATGCTGCTTAAAATTGGTGCTTCTCAACCTTTTTTGTGTTATTGTATGTACCCTCACAACCTTCTTTTAAAAAAGTCTCTCATGCTAACCAAGGCTGTTTATTTGATCAAAAATACAGTAAAACTGTAACATTGCGAAATATTATTACAATTTAAAATAACTGCTTTATATTTTAATATATTTTAAAATGTCATTTATGAAATATTCAGCAGCCATTACTCCATTCTTCAGTGTCACATTATCCATCAGAAATCATTTTAACATGCTGATTTGGTGCTCAAAAACATTTCTTATTATTATCATCAGTGTTTAATTGTGCTGCTTAATATTTTTGTGGAAACTTCAATGCATTTTTTCAGGATTCTTTGAACAGAAAGTTCAAAAGAGTAGCATTTATTTGAAACAAATCTTTTGTAAAATTATACATGTCTTTGCTGTCACTCTTGATTAATGTAATGCACCATTGCTGAATAAAAGTATTTTAAAAAATTCTGAATGGTAGGGTATACATATACAGCAAATATATTCGGACGGTAGTGTGTAAGTAGACTATTTAATTCTGCATTCTGAACTTGTAAAACCCTGTTCACCTTGTATATTTACATCAAAGTCCTTCTCATCCTCTCCAGCGATGTTGGTGGCTACACAGGTGTAACGACCTGTATCGGACACCTGAGTGTGTTTAATCTGAACAATACGACCGTTTGCTGTTATAGTGAGGTGACCGTCTGCTTTCAGGATCTGCAGAGAGAGAGAAAGAAACAGAGTAGAGTGAAAACTCAATCTTCCCATCAAAGTTAAAAACAGCATAGTTTTTTGATATACTGTATGTTTTTCACCTGGCCATCCTTGTACCACACCAGCGTAGGTGTTGGAATAGCCTGAGCCTCACACTCCAGTGTAAGAGTGTTGTTAACTTTGATTTTCACCTCTTTAGGAGACAGACTCTCTCCTGGGATGTCATTTCTATTGATAACTGGAGGGACTGCAGGAAAGGAACATAAATAAATACGTTACAGATAACTGACACACAAAAAGTGTTATATTCCTCTATGCCAAACGGTGGCGATGTAGATCAACTCTCATACGTACTGAAAACTTTGACTTCATAGTTCTTGAGTGTCTCTCCAGCCTCATTAGTTGCCACACATGTATATCTCCCAGCATCCTCTTCCTTAGCATTCAAGATCTGTAAAGTGCGACCACCTGTCACAAGACACAT